>BQNB010070235.1:0-30514 GCA_026074375.1 Tanacetum coccineum
TGGCAAAGGTTTATGGTGCTTGGCTACCACCCTGGCTCACAACTTTCAGCTTTATGTGAAGAACCATTTGAAAGAATTCCTGTTTATTCAAGGAAGAATAGGGGATCCCGTAATCAAGAGAATTTTCAAGATATCACCTTGAGGACAAGGTGATTGTGAATGAGTGAGGAATGATACACCCATATGTTAACGTAGTATGCTACTTATGGGCTTGGCCCGACTTAGTTTGTATTATTAGGTTAAAGCCATGTATTGGCCCATGTGTATATATGTTATATAGGATCACTTTGTAAACAATACAGATCAGGAAATACAAAGGTTTACATGGTATCAGGCCATAAAACCCTAGCACACCATCGCCCCTTCTCCCTCCCAAATCTCTCCCTATGTCGACCTTAATAGGCGACTGCTACTAATCACACACAACACCATCACTACCTGCTTTCTCAACGCATCACCATGACCAACACCGAAACACCACCACCTGCCACGGGTTTAACCCTAGTTGAAAAACTATACGCTGTCCATAACATCCATAATCTTGTCCCTGTGAAACTTGACCTTGACGAGTTAAATTACTCGTCATGGTGCTATTTTTTTCAAATCCACTGCAACAACTTTGGTGTGCTTCATCACATCGAACCAAAAACAGGAGACGCGGCCTCCTCGTCCACTCCTCCTACAGAAGAATGGCTCACGGCTGACTCTATTGTCAAGTCGTGGATCATACTTACACTATCACCGTCCCTTCAACGACGGTTTATCAAAATAAACCCTAAAACCGCCCTTGCTGCATGGGAAAAGGTTGAAGCCCTCTTTCAAGAAAACAAACGCACCCGCACTGTCGCTTTAAAAGGCGAGCTTCGCATGATCCAAATGGACAACCTTACTGCCGAGGAATATTTCTCGAAGATTGACTCGATCATTACACTCCTAAATGATCTTGGGTCGGATGTGAATGAAGATGATGTAGCTACTTACGCCATTAATGGCTTAAGTGACAAGTATGGAAGTCTTGCACAAATCATAGCCCACAAGGATCCCTTCCCAAATCTTGCTACGGTACGATCCATGGTTACAACCGAAGAGATGCGCCTACGCTCCAAACCCTCAAACATGCCTTCCAATACCACCGCGAGTGCTCCACAGGTTCTCATTGCTGAAGCGACTTCTAATCGCAACGGTGATAACAGACCAAATCGTGACCGTACCACTCGCTCTACTAACACGACTACTAAAGTTTGTCGTAATTTTGGTCGTGGTTTTTGTCGATGGGGAGCAAGCTGTAAGTATATCCATGACTCCAACCGTGTGGCTCAGTCTCAAACGAACAACAGTACCCGCTCCTCAGGTACTACACGCAACTTCCATGCTAATAATACCAATGGTGGGCTTAGTCCAGGGGGTCTCAATCTTGCTGCCCAACAACAATTGCTTACTATGTTGCAAGCCCAAAATGCCTTATTGGCACAATATGGCATCCACGCTAATGCTGGCCACACATTGTCCACTACTACCTCACCTTTGGGCTTGCAGCCCAACATTGTTCCTGGTCTCCAGACGGCCCAACAGCAGGCACTTTACACCTCTGTCGTGAATGGTACTACTGGTCCGGGTCAGCAGTCGAGTCAAGAAACTATCTTGCCTCAAGCGTTTAATACTATGACACTACAAGACCCCGCTAATGCTAATTGGAACATGGACACAGGTGCGTCCTCACATCTTAACTCTTCTGCTAATAATCTTAGTAGTGTTTTTAATTCTTGCAAATATCCATCCGTCCTTGTTGGTGATGGGAAGTCCATTCCCGTCACCAACACGGGCCATAGCACGATTACTACTCCTCATCGAACCCTACATTTAAACAATGTCCTCATTACACCCAATATAGTTAAAAACTTAATTTCTGTGCGTCAATTTGTGCGTGAAAATAAATGTACCATTGAATTTGATGAGTTCGGTTTTTCTGTGAAGGACTTCTGGACCCGTCAAATACTCCTCAGATGTGACAGCACCGGGGACCTCTATCCAGTCACCACTCCAAAGTTTCCTCAAGCCTACCTTGTTAGTCAACACACGTGGCATCAACGACTTGGACATCCGGGAAGTGATGTGCTACGCTCTTTAGTTTCCAATAATTTCATTTCGTGTCATAAGACTAAGTCTCCCGTGTTATGTCATGCTTGTCAACTTGGCAAACACGTGCGACTTCCCTTTTCAATTTCTGAAACAATTGTCAAACAACCTTTTGATATTGTTCATTCCGATTTGTGGACATCTCCTCTTTCAAGTGTTACGGGTATTAAATATTATGTTTTGTTCCTTGATCATTTTTCACATTATTTATGGGTGTATCCACTACGTAACAAATCCGATACTTTATCCAAATTTATACATTTTCGTGCATTTGTTAAGAACCAATTTAATTGTGATATAAAATCCTTGCAATGTGACCATGGTGGTGAATTTGACAACAACGACCTCCATAAAATATTTGAATCCAATGGCATAACCATTCGCTTCTCTTGCCCTCGCACATCTCAACAAAATGGAAAATCCGAACGTATGATACGCACCATCAACAACCTAATTCACAACCTTTTATTTCAAGCACACCTACCGCCTACCTTTTGGGTTGAAGCACTTCACATGGCCGTATTTCTATTAAATATTTTGCCATCAACGTCCATCAATAATGAAACACCTCATACTCGCCTATATAAAAACATCCCGAATTATACGGACCTTCGTATATTCGGTTGCCTTTGTTACCCCCACATCGACACCAACCATAAACTTGGACCTCGAGCTACGCCCGCAAATTTTCTTGGCTATCGTACCAATCACCGTGGATATCGGTGCCTTGACCTTAACACCAACAAAATCATCATATCCCGTCATGTGACCTTTGACGAGATTATTTTTCCTTATGGGTCTATGACACCGACTTCCTCTCCATCCTACACCTTCCTCGATACTTCGCCCAACTTAATACAACAACAACTCCTTACTAAATCATTCACCAACAACACCCCTGCTGCCCCTGTTCTAAATTCGGACAATTCAACACATTCCACCAGCCCAACACCGCGGCCTTGTGGCGAATGGCAGCACTCAGCTTGCAGGTGTCGATGTTGATGAGACTTTTAGTCCGGTTGTTAAGCCGGCCACTATACGTACTGTACTCAGCCTTGTTGTTTCTTGACATTGGCCCATCCTGCATTTTTACATGGATCTTTGGCTGAGACTGTCTATATGCATCAGCCACCTGGTTTTCGTGACCCTCAGCCTCAATGGTCACTCGTTCGTGGTTGGTTCTAACCGCCCTAACACAACAAGAAACGTTACACTATGCTTGTGTCCACCATTTCACCATTTCCCAAATCCTACACCCACGCGTTTAAAGACCCCCATTGGTATCGTGCTATGCTTGATGAATATATTGCTTTAATTAAAAATAAAACTTGGATTCTTGTGCCTAAACCACTGGACGCGAACATTGTTCGTTCCATATGGCTCTTTAGGCATAAGCATAATGCAGATGGTAGTTTGAATCGCTACATAGGCCCGCCTTGAGTGCGCGAATGGGCAGCACCAGCTTGCAGGTATCTATGTTGATGAGAATTTTTAGTCCGGTAATTAAGCCGGCCCACTATAACGTACCTGTACTCAGGCCTTGCTACTTCCTCGACATTGGCCCATCCATCACTTGATGTCAAGAATGCATTTTTTACATGGATCTTTGGCTGAGACGTCAATATGCATCACCACCAGTTTTTCCTGTGACCCTCACATCTGGATTTATGTTTGCCTTTTACAGCGGTCCTCTCTAATTGGCTTAAGCATCTCCAAGGGCTTGGTTTACAGCGGTTTGCGACTATGCTACAAGGGTTTTGGTTATCAGCACAGTCATAGTGATACTCACTCTTTTATTTATCGCCAGGGACTGATATGCTTATTTACTGTTAGTTATATGTTGATGATATTGTGTTGACTCCCTCCACCACAGCTTTTCTTCAGCAGGTTATTACTTCTTTACATAAGGAGTTCTCTATGACTGATCTTGGCCCGCTTAATTATTTCCTGGGGATTTTTGTGACTCGCAATTCTTCTGGGATGTTTCTCTCCCAACAGAAGTATGCCACTGAGATACTTGAGCGTGCAGGTATGCTTACTTGTAATCTGTGCCGTACTCCTGTTGACACGGATTCCAAGTTTGTCGCTGATGGTGATCATGTTTTAGATCCGACTCTATATCGCAGTTTAGCATTCTTTCAGGTATCTTAATTTCTAGACCGGATAATTCATACGTGTTTGCAATGTTTGTCTTTTTATGCATGGGGGGGGATTTTTTTTTTTTTTCCTTGAGAGCCGCACTTCTCAGCTCTCAAGCGGATTTTGCGATATGTTCGGGGTAGTCTTGATTTTGGATTACAGCTTTATTCATCATCTACGTCGTCTTTGATTGCTTACTCAGATGCTGACTGGGCGGGTTGCCCCACTACCCGATGATCCACTTCGGGTTACTGTGTTTCTTAGCAACAATCTCCTCTCCTGGTCCTCAAAGCGCCAGGTTACTATATCTCGGTCGAGTGCTGAGGCTGAGTATCGGGGTGTTGCTAATGTTGTTGCCGAGACTTACTGGTTATGTAATTTATTGCGAGAACTTCACTCTCCATTATCCACTGCCACACTTGTTTATTGTCATAATGTGAGTGTTGTTTATTTATCTTCTAACCCGGTTCAACATCAACGAACGAAGCACATTGAGATTGATATTCATTTTGTCCGTGACTTGGTTTCTATGGGCAATATTCGTGTACTTCATGTTCCCTCTCGTTATCAGTATGCGGATATTTTTACAAAGGGTTTAACTACTGCTTTGTTTGATGAGTTTCGCTCCAGTTTGAGCGTTCGTTCCTCTCCCGCTCCAACTGCGGGGGCTGTTAGCGTAGTATGCTACTTATGGGCTTGGCCCGACTTAGTTTGTATTATTAGGTTAAAGCCATGTATTGGCCCATGTGTATATGTTATATAGGATCACTTTGTAAACAATACAGATCAGGAAATACAAAGGTTTACAGGGTGTACCCGTCAAAATACCCGTGGGTGTACCCATCAAAATACCCGTGGTTGTACCCATAATCCCATCTAACTAAAATTAATTACACTATTTAAAATATATATGATATTGTTAGTACATATTTAATAATTACAAATTCTCAAGAAAACACAAAACACAATCAACTAAAAACTTGTTTGAGTTTCCAAGACTAACAAAGGAATACGAAGATCAAATAATCAAAGTTATATGCATGTATAATCTTTGTTCGTCCTTTGTGCTCAAAACTATCTTTCTTCCATTGTAACACACAATTAAGATTTCTTAATGAACTACTTTGAATGTGCTTTGGTGTAATGATGTTTAATTGCTACTTTCTGTGTTTAAGTATTTTGTGAACTTGGTATTTGGCAAATTGATTGGTGCCTTATTACGCTTCATAATTAGTTTTCACATCATGGTTTTGTGATTTTGTTGCATTATACTAACCCATGGGTTTCAAATACCTACGAGCATGGGCATGGACAACAAATTATACCCACCGATGGGTGACGGGTGAAAAATAACCATGGGTGCGGGTGATGGGTACGAGGAACCTATGCCCATTACCCACAGGTGCCATCCCTACTCAGATCCTCATACACACGCGAGATTTTAGATTACATTTTTGTTATTTGCATACTAAGCGGGTGTTTGAGATTGCTTATTGAAAATAGATTATTCGTTTTTAAAGCGGATAATCAAATAATCTGTTGTTACAAAACGTGATTTTAAAAGATAATATTTGGATTTGCTTTTGTTGTTTCATTTTTTTTTTTGACAAATATGATGATTTAATTAATTAATAGCATAAAATGACCAAAATAGATATCAAAATAATACAAATCCAATTTTGAAAACAAATGGTATGGAAATAGAAAACCATATAAAATTCATAACCTACTTACAACTATATACAAACAAAACAACCAAGAAAAAAATGTTACTTTCCAAAAGGATAAAACCTTTGTGGTCACCATGGATCTATCCACCGACTAATACACACTTAATCCTCCTTAGCGCATATCACTAATCTTGACACAACTGTTTTCGAAGAAATTAGTTTCTTGTTTAATAAACGGCTTCTCGTTAACCCATATCACCATTTCCATTTGCTAGAATTGAAGAAACAAGAAAAGTTATTACAGACATGTTTGAGGAAGAAGGCTGATAGGTGTATTTTTGGGGGTCACTAGAGGGGCAATCTGATAATTTTATAGGGAATTCTTTTTTTTTCCAAAAACTTCGTTTTGCAGCAGTAAGTCCTAAGCTACTTATCAAGAACCACGTTTTGAGGCCAGGCAAACGCAGATAATCACTTTTCACATGTTGTCAATCAAACACTAATTTTTAGATTTTTGCGGTTATAAGTCGTCAGATAAGTTGGTTGAAAACGCAACCCCAAACACCTCCTAAAACACTAGTTTTAATGCCCGTGCATGCACGAGGCTTAAACATTATGTTTTTTATATATGTATAATTATTATTATTTTCTGTTTTATAAGTTATGTTATAGATTATTATCAAAAACATATGAAGAGAATAGATTCATCAAATATGTTCTATATTATATGAACCATTGACTTTCACCTTAGAATGATGATATTTTTACTGTTAGGTATGCAGTTGTTATTGTATATGTTTTACGATTATAGTTGCATGAGTATGTCAACTATACTTAGGATTAATGATTATACTTTGTGTTAAAACATGTAAAACTTTAGCTTCGCAGTTGAATCTAAAAGCATCAAGTTGAGTTATAAAAAAAGGTCAATATTTATAAAATGTAGAAAACTAAAAAAACTCTAATAAGTATTATGTTTCGTGTATACAATATGTTTTGGTCAAACAAATATTTACCTATTATATATTTTTAATACATATACAAATGTGAAAAGAGTTTTACCCATTTTTCCGTCACCAACACTTTTTTAAGATATATAAGTAGCCCAGATTGTTGTATATAATTTATAGGCATACACACATGTCAATGGAATAAAGATTTTTTGAGAAAATTAAATGTTAGAGTTTTAGTACGTATTAAACCAAAAGAAAAAAAATGAAAATTTTCCGAATCTATCAATGAATAGCCAGAAAACCCTTTTTCTTTATTTATGATATTTTAAGTGCTTCAGTGTTTTTCGATTTGGTTGTACAACATAATTTCAGACCGACAATGTTAAATCCACCAAAAAGTCTTCAGGTAGATTTGGGATGCGATAAGATACTACTAGTATTAAATCTTTGTTTGGAGTAAAAAATTGTTTACGTTTGTTGTATTTTAAAATATAAAGTCTAGGTGTATAAAGTTTAAGGGGTTATTTGTTTATTTTTTAAAGTTATAATAAAACTTGTAAATTTATAAATTTACACTTAACTTCATATAATTTATTTAAAATCAAAAACCACAAAAGTATTATTAAATACCACCTATTTTTTTAAAGTTTTTTTTCACAAATTTAACACATATAGTTTTATGTGTTTTTTTCTTCATCGTATTTCTCCACCAAAAAATTTTAATTTTGACCAAATTGATTCAGTTTTAACTTTTTATTGACCAATAAGATCGCACGATTTTGCCTACGTGGCAAAATCAAGCGTTCTGATTGGTCTAATTTTTTTCTCATAAAATTCAATTTGATAGAAACTCTGAAATGATGTAATTCTTTTATTATATAAAAGATTGATAAAGAAAACATTGGTAAAGAATAACATGAAGATAATAGAAACATGACTAAAGAATAGTTGGGTATAGCTAATACAATTCTTTAAGTCGAGACATCACATTCTCATCGGTTGCCATGTTAGTAATATCAATCTTTAAATCAAACTTTCTAGTAGAGCTACAATCAAGTCAAGCTTTAATCAAGCAACTCGAGCTTGAGCTCGGGCTTGACTCTGAAGGATGGTGAAACTTTGTGTGTTCTTTATTTTATAAACATATCCAATATATATAGATGTACAATGAGATAAGGCCTATCAATACAACGAGACCGGACCTGTACAACCCATTAATATTAAATAAGATTGATAATCAAATCATAATTACTCTTCGATATTCATTATGTCGATTGATATTTGCCAACTAATACGCCCCTACAGTTTGAGCGGGAGGAGGCTGTACGCTCAAACTGGATCGAAATTCTTCAAACAATGCGGAAAGCAGCCATTTGGTGAAAATATCGGCATATTGAAAAGCGCTTCTTCTTTTATCATCTTCTTTGTTGTTTGTTGAGACGGAAGAATAATTATATTCGCGGGCATAGTGGTTTATTGTTTGCGGCTTCCTCCTTTGCGTGACGTTTATTTTTACGTCATGGCTTTTTGCCTTTAGGTAGAAGCGCAATTTTTTTGACCAAATATTTTTGAAAAATACAATGATCTCCGGTGGTTTCTTCATCTTCTTTGTTGTTTGTTTGAGCGGAAGCATAATTGTGTTTAGTGGTTTTAGTGGTTTATCTTGCTTGGGCTTTCTCTTTTGTGTGCGTTTATTTATCATTTACTTGCTTTCTAGATTCAGTGTAAAAAGAAGTTGTTATTACTCACTTACACTAAAAAACACTTAGGCTATATCTATATCCAAATTAATTGTTGGGCCAATTCAGTGCTTAATGATCTTTACCTTAGGATTTGAATATAAAATATCCTAAGTGTTAGATATCCTTAAACAATACTCGTGTCACTGAATGAATAGCCATTCAATGAGTTTCCTTCAAGTGTTCAACCTGAGTCTAAGAAGAAAGACTCAACCATTCAGTGATGCAGTACTAATAACGCTCAAATTGAGCATGTTTTTAGGAGCGGTATCATGGTTTTTGTACATCTTATTTGACTATTTTTATATGCTTTTGTTACTTAATTGTATCAAAGTGTGTTTGCAAGTCTATTTGTAGCCAAGTATAAAAAAATGAAGAAACAATGAATAAATGAAGATTTGTGCATGTACGAAGATTTTTCGACAAATGCAAGTCTTGTGGAGTATATTCGAGAAGATAATGTCATAAAGTTAGTGGTCCAAATATTCAAGCATAAGGCACAAGACGGGAAACGAGAAACAAAAGAACAAAAGAAGCTCAATCGAAGAATATTGGAAATCTCGTTGTTCCCGACACACCTTCGCCATTTTGGCCATAACTTGAGCATACGAACTCCGTTTGACTTGATTCAACAGCCCACACTAGGGCTGTAATCAAGTCAAGCTTTAATCAAGCAACTCGAGCTCGAGCTCGAGCTTAACTCGATCAAGCCAAGCTTTTATCAAGCTCAAGCCCAAGCTCAATCCCAAAAATTAGCTCGAAACCTATAACAAGCCAAGCTCAAGCTTTTGATAGCTCGGCTCGAGCTCTTATCAAGCTTTTTCGAGCTTTAATATATAATTAAATCATATTAGTAATTAAGGGGTAATTTGAGTATTAACTTAATTATAAGGACCTATTTCATAAATAAATGAATAATGTATTCTAAAATGACATTTAACCCTAATTAATCTAACGATTTATATTATAGTGCTTTGTATTCTTCATACATAGTTTTGACTTTTGAGAACATTAGCCAAAACTAATCAAAAACTAATTAGTACTTTGGCTAATGTATGTTTTTGTTGAAATACTTTGTACGTTTGAACATTAATTACTAGTACTTTGGCTTATGTTTCATTCTAATGTTAGACTTTAGTACGAGAATGTTATTGTTAGTTTTATTAATGTTTAATGGATCTACCTTGGTTTTCACTTATGATTTTTGTTTGTTTTACTTTATGCATATGTTTATTGATGAGTTTGAGCGTTTGGCTATTAAATACATTAATTTTGTACACATTCAAGCTTTTCAAGCCAAGCTCAAGCTTTAATCAAATCCTACTCAAGCCAAGCTCAAGCCTATATGGTTAAAGCTTGACGAGCTATCAAGCCAAGCTCAAGCCTACTATTTTCTTTTCAAGCCAAGCTCAAGCCCTGTCAAGCTCGAGCTCGGCTTGACTCGATTACACCCCTACTTTGCTCAAATGCCCCTAGTCAAAGACTCGAGCTCGTTCTTGACACGGGATTACACCAACTACTTTCCTATCCAGAAGTATAATTATTGATTATATGAATATGGAATATGGTTAAAGAACAAATAAAGAATCGTGATATTATAGGTATAAAATAAAGGTTTTTACAATGGTAACATTTTAAAACATAATCGAACTCGTAAAGATATTAATGATTTATAAATTTCTAGGTTTTGTAACTGTAAAGATATTAGAGAAAAGTTCATTTGCATACTAGTTTCTCCTTACATATCAAGGATAAATTTTCATCATTTATTTGTGTTTGATCTAATGGTGGGGATTACTCTAAGATTTAATTTTATCTAATGAACAAGATTAAACCTTAAAAAACATCCACCACCCCCTTCTTACCTTTGTGTTTTTTAATTAAAACACATTTTCACCCCTATTTTTTTAAAATTGCATATTCGAAAACAAGTAAACGTTTAAGATACATAAAAGACACACAATCGTGACAAAACATTAATTTATCTTTCAAATAGAGGGGCCACTTTATATAACTTTGATAATTTTTGTTGTTTTTTTGGTATTTTTTGTTTTTTCAGATGCAGTATTTGGTTTGATCTATTATTGTGTTTATTACACTAATCTGTAAGTTAGAACACTTTACATGCGTTCGTTAAAATCGGGTTTAAATATTTGGTGTGAAACTCAACGGAGTCATCGTTATTGGCATTACTTGAAAGTACCACTCTAGCATTTCCATCCACTTTTTATCACACATAATTTTTGGACTCCTTCAAATCAAAACACTTTTATTTATAGAAGTTGGTTGAATAACGAAGAATTTTTATTTTTTATAATCAAACCCGTTTGGAATGTATCACATGTGATATGTACATATCCGTTAAGTTTGGAACACTCAAACTGTGTCATGGAAATTAAAGCATGTTAGCCTCAAAAAATATTAAGTCGGAACAGGGGAACTTGAAGTTCGTTCACTTTAGGATTTATTAGGTCTAGATCATTTATTTTATGATATGTTGTAATAGGCTAGAAAAGGTGATAAGGGTCATCTTGTAATCTAATATTCGTCTCGTGTTTATGGGCTAAGGCCAAGTAAAGCCCAAGTAATCCCGACCCCGACCCATAGAAAGCCCATAGGCATGAAAGCATCATGGTGCAAGTATAAATATTTCCTCTCTAAGTGTGGAGAGGTTGTTGGTTCTCTTGTTTCACACACTCTGTAAGAAATCAACCACTCTCTTATTTTGTTCTCTTTACCTTCTCTCTCTTAACCTCTCCTCTAAAAGTCTTTATATCTCTTTTCTATTTTCTTGGTTTATATGGTTGATGCTGAAAGTGTCCAGGGTCTAACATTGGTTTCCTCGCCACGGGTGGCCGTTTTTTAGTGTTTTCGTTGTGGTATTTTAAGCTTATTGGTTCGGCTTATTTATAAGCTAAATAATCATTCGGCTCATTTTCTTCTTTTAAACGCTTATCTGAACATTTCAATCCATTGGGTTTCACATTTTTAACTTTGGGCTTTATGCTTATAATTATTATTCTGGGCTTATCCTTAGTAACACTAGGCCTCATTTAGTTTGTATTTTCAAAACGTTTTTTTGTGTCTTCAACCAATAAGGATGCATTTTGGTTTGACAAAGAAAAAAATCACCTGGTTCTTGTTCTGACAACAATGTTCTCGTCTTTGTTTTTTTTGTTTGCAACTTCTTTGCGAGGCTTATTTGGGAGTTTTAGTTTTGGCTTATTTTATGGTCGTAGCTTATTTGTTGAAATCTTTTCGTGGATTTTTGCGGTATAGAAGAGCTTATTTGTAAAGCTTATTTTGGTTGAGCTTATCTATATTTGTGGTCCATGCTTTGAAACATGAGGAAGACATAGATCCATAATTTTAGAAAACAAGGACACTAGTTTTTGGTGGTTTATGTTAAAGACAAAGAACAAGGACGGTTGAAGAAAGAAGGACGATAAAACAAACGGAGACTGTTGTTTTTCCTCAGTGTGAAGACCGGAATACTATTGTTTCTCTTTGGTGAACCCGAATCTACCTGTTCACATTGGAGAACCGAACTACTTGTTTTCAAGCGCTGTTCAGAAACTACTTGTTTTCATGTGTGAACCGAAAATACTTGTTTGTTTAGTGAACCCGAACTACTGGTTTCTATCGTGCGAAATAGTAGGAAAACGAGACTATGAAAATCATTAGGAACCGTATCTAAAGTTTTAACGTTGTTCGGGGTTTCTTTCGGTTTCCGTGTGTATCGGTTGTTACGGGACCTTATCACCTTATACGTTGTGATGTCGATTCGTTTTTTCGAATACAACGTGGATACCACCCTATTCGTTTCACGACGTTTAATCGTACAATCGTCCGCGAGAAAGGAAATTCAATCGTGTTCTATTATCTAATTAAAATGAAAAAGATGATAAAAAAATAGAGGGAATCGTTGCTGTTGTTAGTCATAATTCAAAATTTACATGTTTGGTCCCTAGAGTTTAAGATAGATTCACCACTCATCCTTTGTTGGTTTTATAACCCTCATTGTTGAAACTTCATTACACCGTTAGTCCTTATTCTTATTAAAACAAGCCCAGTTTGTCTTTCTAAATGTGAATCGTTTATGAATTTTTGGAGCGCAGGGATCATAAATTACCCACTAATTATTGCTTATAATCACAATAACTTAAGAGACAAAGAGAAGCCGATCTCAACGGCCCTCTTAAAGGTTTAAAGTCCACAAGCAAGCTATTGCTTGGAAATCTCTTCGACATTAAGGGAATTGACCCCCACAATTGTGCACTCAACAAATCTTCATGGAGGATATGACTTAAATCGGCGGGTCTCAACGTCTATTAGAAGGGTTAATCCAAAAATAATTCATGAAGTTATCAATTAGGTAGTTGTAAAACTTTTGATGTCAGATCTGTATTTACCCCTTATCTGGATTAGTCCAGGGGTTAGCCCCAGTGCATTGTGTACCCCCCAATAAAGGTGGTGGAAATGACCGTTGTGACAAATGAAGATAACGAGTTGATTTCGACTAGGTTAGTTACCGGGTGGTGTGTTTGTAAGGACTATAGGAAACTTAATGATGCTACCCGAAAAGACCATTTCCCGTTACCCTTCATGGACCAAATGTTAGAACGATGAGTTGGGAACGAGTTACTTTGTTTCTCCTAGATGGATATCTCTCTGGGATTTTCAAATCCCTATTGACCCGACAAGACACTAGAGAAAGGAAGACAACTTACTTGCCCTTTTATGGAAGTTTAACTATCGTCGTTAATGCCTTTCTGGTTTATGTAATGGTCCTGCGAATGTTTCCATAGGTAATATGATGGCCTATTTTCCACGCATGTTCGTAGGAAAACAATGAAGTCTTCGCATGGAGGATTTCGCGGTCTTCGGGGATTCCTTACTCATCCTTACTCTCTCCATTGAGACAAAATGCTCAAAAGGTGTCGGAATGACACCAAATTTGTCTCTAATTAGGAGAGAAGTGTCATTTCATGGTCAAAGAGGGTATTGTCCTCGGCCACAAGATTGCGAAATTCGGAGTAAGGGAATTGAGATGGTAGATAGGGAAAAAGTTGATGCATATTACAAATATTACTTCTCCCAGTCCGTCATATAAGGAATTCGGAGATTTCTAGGGTCTCGTCGGGTTTTATCGTCATTTATTCAATAATTTTTTCTATAAAATCGCTACGCCCAATGACCCATCTTCTGTAAAACATATGAGACTTCGTTCATTTTTTTGACGAGTTGTAGAGAGGCATTTGAGACCCTAAAGAAGAAATTAACCGAAGCCTCGATTTTAGTTGCCCTCGATTAGGACTTACCTTTTGAAATAATATGTGATGCTAGTGATTTTGCAGTATGGTGTGTTGGTCTACAAGCAACGCAAAGACCAACATTTTTAGCCATACAGTATGCGGCAAGACTATGACCGTGGCCCTAGCTCATTACACCCACAACAGAAAAAGATATTATCCTCGCCTGTGGTTGTATGCTTTTGAGAAATTTTGACCTTTATTAGTCTTTGTCGGTAGACCTTAGTGTTATACATACCACTCAGGCTTCAAGTATCTGCTCGCTAAGCAAGATTGCTCTGTTGGATTCTCCTCCTCCAAGAATTTGATGCCTTCATTGTGGGTGGGGGGGGGGGTAGGGGTGCGGGGGGGGGTGCTTGACATAAAAAAAGGTGTAGAGAATCTGCGGCCGATCAACTTGTCCATACTAGAGAATCCCCATAAAGTATCTAAAAGAAAAAGGAAATTACCATAAAACATTTCCCTCTCGAGATACTTTGGGATGGTAACTTTTCGTTTTGATTCTAAAACACCCCATGGTTCTGCCGACTATTGCAATATTACCATGCGCGGCGAAATTTATTGTGAATCGCGGATGTCGTTTTAACAAATGAAGAAATTCTTTAAGGATGTTAAGCATTATTTTTGGGATGACCCTACTTATTTAGGATTTGTGCAGATCAAGTGATTAGACGTTGTGTATATGGCCAAGAAGCCATTGATATCCTCACGGATTTCCATAATGGACCCACTGGGGACATCATGGTGCCAACTACACCGCTAAAAAAGTCTTTGATTTTGGTTTCTTTTAGCCGACTATTTATCGAGATGCCCATGATTTTGGTCCGCCACGGTTGGCGCTTGTCAATGCTCAAGGCAAAAATCTCGCAAACAGTGATCCCGAGCATGCCTCAAAATGGGCAATTCAAAGTTGTTGCGAGATCTTTGACATATGGGGCATCGACTTTTTATGGGCCCGTTCCCGTCTTCACGAGAGGAGAACAAGTCACATTCTCGTTGGCCGTTTTGACTATTGGTCACAAATGGGTTTTGATAGCGAATATCAATTCCTACTAAATGATGCCCCCGAGTTGTTTGTAGGTTCTTTACAACTCTCTCTTCGCCGTTTTTGGCACCTCCTCGTGCGATGATTAGTGATCGCAGTTCATTTTTGCAATGACCAATTCGTAAAGGTCATGCTTAAATATGAGGTTACCCACCGACTTTCTACCGCGTATCATCCACAAACTAGTGAGAGTTCTAACACCATATCTAGACCACATACCATCCATTTCCAGAATCTAAACACTTTCTACTTTGATTCTTAGAGGATTCACACCAAATTCTCTTAAGATCATCATCATAAACCTTGTTACCAAACACTCCATTTGGTGATATGTTGCGGATTTCCAGAAGTTACTTGGTATATTCCGGGTTATCTTAGTAGCATTTGGTTGTTGGTTGATCATGGAACTATTAGTTTTGGGATTGGTGGTTGTTGTAGTCGAAATATTAGTATTGTTACTTTGTTCTCATATGTGAAACATGATATAATATTTGGATGATTTTGCTATGACTTATGAATATACATGTTTATGAATTTGATGTTATCTTGCTTGGATAATTGTTTATCTTTTGGTATATCATTGCAATTAAAATAGGCCGAAAGGGTTAATTGTCTTGATGTATTTTGAACCGTTTGTCTATGACGTGTCAATATCATACTTGTGAGAATTGTGTGGTAAATTGATAAACAACCCAAGTGGACTAATGTTTAAGACCCTTCCTTATGTTGACCGACCGGGTTGGGAGGAATTCATATATATGCATATTTGATATAAACCATTCTTAATGCGCTCGTGATGATGTAGTATATAGGCCGAAAGGATTCTATGTTATCATTGGTAGATATGCTTGTTATTATGATTACCCGTCATATATGACTTGTATGCTTTGTTTATATAAAGTCTTGCTCTATCTATATCTATTATGTTATGTGGATCATACCTTGGTATCTTGCTTGCTTTACACATGTTTTGGCTATTTGATCTGTGACAATCAATTAGCTTTGTTACTTGATAAACAATCTGTGAATTGCTACAAATCCCGTGGAACGACCTGGACTTACCTAATACTATATTACACTCGAATAGGGTATACTTGCCCGAATGTTGTGTTTTTAGTCAAAATCAGTATTTCTAGTTATTATAAATTTAAAGCTTGTAAAAACACACATCAAGTTTTTGGCGCCGCTGCCGAGGATTTATTTTAGTTATTCTCAGATTGTTTGCTAGTCTTGTGCATGTTTCGTGTTTTTAAATTCCTTGAAATCTCTTAAAAATCATCTTCTATTGCTACAAGTGCACTGCACTTCTAATGAAGTGCGTCGTACTTCCCCTGTTCCTGTTTGTTAATTTGCTGGTTTATTCCCGAAGTACACCGGTTTCACACCAAAACCGCCATAGTTTTGTCCCGTGATCATGTTCTTCCCTTGACTGTAATTTTAGTGGTAACATAAAACCCCCAAGTTTCTAGTCTCAGGTATGTGATTGATTCGTAGTTTTATATACCTAAAATATAATATAAAATAATATAATCCCGAGAGTAATTAAGAAAGTTACCAAGTTACCTTGATAAAATTCACTCTCAAAAAAATATATATAATATAATATATAATACGTATGTTTGACCGGGTAAGTATGATCACCCGGGTCGTTTTCCCCAACGACTTATGCAATGGAAACCTCGATCTCGTTCGGAAATGATGATTAATAAGAAAAGAGATATTTTTGATTATTTATACTTAATAAATTAAAGGCACAATTAAAACAACTAATTAACAAATTAAACTAATTACGAACGTAAATAAAATGCCGACATTTAAGAAAACAAATACAATTAAATCTTAAAATATAAGATAAATGGTTTTTAAACTCTAAACAAGTCAAAAAATTATGGAACAAAAAAGCCCCAAATTTAAACTCAGATTGAAACCTTAATTTGTGTAATTAAAAACCTAAGAACCCTAAATAATAAAACTATAATTAAAAATATTTAAACCTAATTATTTTTCTAGAAAAAGACAGAAAAGGGTAGAAAAGGGTACATAAGGGAAAGAAACAGGTAGGCGGGCGAATATTGGAAATTTTACACTATAGAGAAAACGGGTACCCCTTAACTATGAAAAAACTACCAAACAGACCCTACGAATTTGGCTTATTTTTGCTTATTAAAAAAATGCTTTTCAGAAAAAACTTAAAACCTTTTGCCCAACTACAATAGTTACTAAACAGCTCAATTTCTAACAACTTTAACAAACGGCGATTCTAACTTTTAACAAAGAAATAAGCTAAGAAAATTTAAGCACTTTAGTTGCGTCGACAGAGAAAGTGATTGTTGACTGAAATTTTTGATTTTTGCTTTATTTTGAGCATAATAGTTGATAAAAAATTGAAACCTAAAAGATGCTATAAAATGAGCCTAAGAAATTGTACTAAATGGATTTAAGCTAAAATTTACCTATGCTTAACAAATTTAGAAAGAAAATTGGGATGAAAAAGTGCAAGGTCTAATGAAACAGTTTTTAGAGCTTATTTCACTTAAGCTAAAAAGCTTATTTTTGGACCTTTGGTGCTGAGATTTTGGAAATAAGCTAACTAACAGTCCTATATCTAGTTAGTAAAAAAGGATTTTGTAGAACTCACAAGGAAATGAGAAACTTCAAAGTAAAAAAATAACAAAAACTATACTGATATGCTGTGTGCTTTGCTGATGTGTTTGGCAAGGACAGTTAAATGCAAGTTATACTTCAACTTGAAAACTCTAAACAAAGTACTAAATGCTTTTCTAATTGCCTTAACTAAATTTAAACCTTAAATGCTTATTAAATCCTAAAATCCAAACTTACTTAAACTGTAAACTTGCCCTGGTGCTGAGAATGACTTTTACACTTCTAACTTTTATAAAACTAAACTTTAACTTTTAAAAACTGTTAATCTCTTGTACTTATACTCTAACTCACATGAATGAACAGCTTTGACAAGTCTATTTTGACTTTAAGAGTCAAAGTAAGCTAATACCAAACACTCCTTTACTTGACTGTCAAAATAAGATTGTACTTTAGAATCTATGTAAAAGCTAAAACAACCTAAACTCTTTATCTACTTCTATTTGTGCTGAATTAATATAGCTATTTGAAAACACAATGCAACAGCTTATTGAGAAAATTAAAGCAAGTTACATCTATGTAGCATTACACAATTTAAGAACAGAATTTTAGAAAGAAAGATCTAATAATAACTAAAACTAACAAAACTCAAAACAAATACGAAAGAACACTAATTAAAGCATAATCAAGCATTTATGAATTCAAAATTAAAGTCCATAAGCAAAAGCTATACAAAAGTAAGCAAAATGGAATAAGGTCAATGAAAACCATGATGTGTAGTCCCTCAGGCTACTTAGCTACTCTATCTTAATGATAGCCTTAAAGTCAATCCCCTAACGTCTTACTTAGCCTCTAAACCACAGAGCCTTAAGCTTAATAAGCTAGATTAGCTTATTCCTTCTTTGAGCTTCAAATATGAACACAATCAATTTCAAGTGACCATACTTTTGATTACAAATGCTTAGAGTGAGAGTATGAGTGCTTAAAAACAAAATTTGACTGAGATTGAACTTATTAAAAGGAATAAGCTCAAACGAGCTTATTTAAAGCTTATTTGATGAAAAGAGCTTAGAATTGAAAACAAAATAAACAAATACTTGAAGATTGAATTATTATTGCTAAAAAGATGTAGTACAAACTGAATGAACAAGAGTACAAGTAAGTAAAGCTTAAAACGAAAATGTTTGAACAAAATGCTTAAAATTGAAGAAATTACAAAGTAGAATTTTTAAGACTAAAAACACACTGAAAAATGATGTCCTAACACTCTATTTATAGAGGAGTAGTGAAGAGAGGGGAAGAATTCTAGAGTGATCCCTTGAATCTCAATCGTTGATCTCTTATAAGCCATTTGTAGCCGTTGGATGAGAAAATGGTGTCTGGCCCAATGGCTGCTAGCCACTGTTTGTTTTTGATTGGGGAGAATGTATGAACCGGATTGAGGGCTTATAAAGGAGCGGGGGTGGGAAATTTCGAGATTGGGCTGTGTGGAATTTAGGCGGGAAATGCTGTTGTGGGTTGTTATTCTGTTGCGAGAAAGCGGGGCATTTGTTTGAGGGTTTGGAGGATTTGCTCTTTCAGTCCCTGTGCTTCTATCCGCCCCTTTTAGTGTAAAAAGAAGGTTTGATTTTTGCAAGTTCGGCCCTTGTGTTTTTCTTTCTTTCTTTCTTCTTTATAAATCCACTTTCAACTCTTGGCAACTTTGGTCCTTGAAACTTCTATCTTCCAAATAAGCCCTTGAATCTTTGAATACTTGTCATAACTAGCCCCTTGACTTTATTTTGGGTCTTGACTTCATTGTTTCTTTGTCGGGCTGATCCGGCTGTGATTTCTGGCTGATTCCTCACCCTTGCTCTTGACTCTTTTTGTCTTTTTCCCGTTTCTTGTTGGTTTTTGATCGTTTTCTTGCGATATTTGACATATCCATACCTGCACACATAAAACTCAGATACAAGCATATTTTTGCCATTTTTGATCCGTTTTGGGTTGAATTGGGCCTTTTTAAGCATAAATTGATATGTATAGTTTAACAACTATCAGTGATCATTTGAATTTATGTTTTATATGATTACACGCCTCGTACATTTGTGAATATTTAGGTTGTCATTCAAATTAAAAATACAAAAGATTGTTAATTCTTGGCCCTCATTTTGATTACTGCACGGTTCTAGTTTAATTAATAAACCATGCTTTATGTTTATTAGTTTTGTTTTATTATTTCTCTTGTATTTAAATCAGAGTAATTAAAGTAAATTTTTGAAAATTTTGCAGTAAGTACGTCGCACAATTAATTTTGTGCACCGCACTTTGCACCTGCTTTAAAAAAATCAGTTTTGTATAAAATTAAACCTGGTGCATTTTTTTAATCTTATGTTATGTGGATATTCGTAATGTTTTTATATTTGTTTCTGTATTTTTGTATGTTTGTTTATGTGTATCTTTATAAAAATAATAATTAATAAAATGTAAATAAACTAAATGTTTTCTAGTTTGTTTGTGACTGCATATAATGTTTTCTCAGTTATGTGTGCTAGTCTTTTGTGTTTGCATTATCATGTTTACTTTGTTTAGCTCTATGTGTTTTATCAAAAATAAAAATCTCATACTGAAGTACGACGCACAATTTATTGTGTACATCACACTTTTTGGTCTGAAAAAAATATGTTTTTCTTATTTTTTTATTTTTTTTTTTTTTTTTTTTTTTTTTTTTTTTTTTTTTTTTTTTTTTTTTTTTTTTTGTTTTTTTATTTTTTTTTTTTTTTTTTTTTTTTTTCGTATCATAATTATAATAGATTGTTTAAAAAACATATTAGTATTTTTTTTTGAACGACGATTTATTAAAACACTAGCAAGGAGCTAGATCAAACAAGAATAATATAATGGTTCTTAAGCCAATCGTCCCACTTGAACGCGAACGACCGCTTTACATCTAATTTATCGTGTTTTTTCTTAACTGTGGAATTGTTTGTTTATGTTGTTTGTTTACATGAGGGTTAATGTAAAATATGTTAAAATAAAAAAAATCTAAAAAAGATTTCTCATTTCCTTTTCTCATTTTGTTCGTTTGTTTTGTGTGTTTTTTGTGTTGTCTGTGTTTGTGTTCTAATTAATAGAGTGTAAATTTTTGAAAAACAAAAAGTTCTATTATATACAAACCGCCAACATGTATTGGTTTGTGTGGCAACATTTTTTTGTTAAATTTTTTTGCCGCGCTATTTGAATTTTTGAAAAAAAAGAATATAGATTCGAAGTACGCCACACTTTCTTTTTAGTACGGCGCACGTTCTGGTCGGAAATAAATAAATAAAAAACAAAAGAAAAAAAATAAAAAAAATTATACTATAATATAATTTATTGTGAGTTTTGATTTGTGTTTATGCAAAAATTGAAAACCCATGATCAAGTCAATAGTAAATATATATAAATATATATATATATATATATATATACTATAGGTAAATCAGTAAATCACTTAACAAAAGCGTAAACCAATTCAAAATAAAATATAAATTTCGGAAGTATCAGCTTCGAAAGTAACCCCTCTAGTCGTTTCCCGGGTTTTTTTCGTTTAATGTTCCAACAGGCGTGAATGAACTTTTTGTTGACGTTTGTAATCGATTTTGAATGGATTAAGAATTTAATTTGGATTTCTAATTTCTACAAATATAAAGCAAATAACAAATAAAAACAAGCAACAATTAAAGCGAATACGAATTAAACAAAAAAAACGTTAACGGGATTTTAGAAACGCAACCTAAAAACCTAAAACATCAAATTTTAACCCTAGAAAAGCAAATTTAATTTTTAAAAGTCCTAAACGATAAAAGAAAATTTTAGATAAAAGAATTATATTTTTTTGACTTTATTTTAAATTATTATGAATTAAAAACAGTTTAATCTAAAAATATATTAAAATAACTAACTATTTTATAAAAAAGTTAGAAAATTTAAGAAAATACTTTTAACAAATCTAATCCAAGAAAAACAAAACTAGAAAAGAAGCTTTTAAGAATAAGCTATAAATCAGCTAATAAGCTCGAATGAGCAAAACACTAAACACCCTTTAAATAATAAATGAAACAAACAATGAATGGAAAAGACCCAAGGGCAAGTTGGAGTGAAGAGTGGTGCTAAGACGTGTGTGCGTTGAAGCTATTGTCGCAGGTTTTCGATTCCTAGACCGTGGTTTTTTGTTTTTTTTATTTCAAAACTTTTTAACAAAAACTTAAAAGAAAGAAAAATAAGCAACTTTTAAAAGAAACTTTTACTTAAAAACTTAATTTAAGCTATGAAAAAGCTTATTTAAAAATGACAGTTTTGCTTATTTTCTTTTACTCTTAGTTAAAACGTTAAGAAATAAAACTCAAAATGATCAATAAGCTAAAAACAATCCTATAAGCTAACAACAGACCTAATACTAAACTTAATAAGCTAAAATAAGTAAATGCAATAAGCTGAGAGGCAACAGGAAGCACAAGGACAAGTTAACTCAAAACAGGACTTAAAGGACTAAGATCCAAGTTTAAGCTCACTTTTAAGATCTAATAAGCTCTATATAATGACAATAAGCTGAAAACAGATTGATTTTGATACTTGAAAAACACAAATAAGCTGGAATTAGAAAAACTAATTTAGATAATAAGCTAGAAAAAGCAATTGGAAAGGACAGACTACACTTACTTGTTTTTGGATTTTTGAAGTTAAATGGCTACTTGCAGACACAATTTTAAGGCTCAAAAATGATTTAGACAACTTAAAAACTTAAGACAGATTAAGGTTAGACTCCAATAAGCACATGTTGATCAAAATTAATCAAGGTTTAGCTTAAATCTATCTCCAAAATCATCTGCAAAAACTGACTTTTAAAACCAATAAACTTGACTATTTGGCTAAATGCTCAAAAGACTTTCCAAAAGTAAATGACTAAATAGTTTATAAATGATGCAATAGGAAAGAAACCAGTTCTAATGCATAAAAAACTAACAACCCCCAAGACACTTTTTAAAGAAGTTTCCAAAATAAGCAATTTAAACATCAAGTTTAACTAGCAGACTTGGAATTTGTTAAAATCAACTTCAAAACCTATCAAAGCCTTTTAAAAACTTATGGAAACTAGATGTTAGACTTAATAAAGCTGCTAAAATCGACTTGATGCCCCAAAATAGTCTTCCAAACTATTTGACCAAGTATAAACTCTTATCCTAAACATCCCCTTAAATATAGAAAAACCAATTTTAAGCTAAAATAGATTATGAAAAGCTTTAAGGAGCAAAAATAGATTAATATCTAAACTATAAAAAGACAGATAAGCAATAAGATCAGGTAAACAAGCAGAAGTAAAGCACTAAAATAAGCAAATTGCCTTAATGAATAGTTTTTTAGACAATTTACTGCAAATTAATATTGAAAACTAATCCTAATGACATTTAAGCTATAACATTAACATGAAAAGCATTTATAGAGACAAAATAAGCAACATTAAGCAATAATAAGATAGAAATAAGCAGTAAATAAACAAAACATTAAATAAGCTGTAAAAGGAGAACGAGAACTAACTTTTTATTGAATAATCCTTGAGAGTACAATGCTTGGAAAGGAAAATTTCTCAAGTAATAAGCTTGAAACAGAGTTCAATAAGCAGTAAAGTATAATGGCTTGGAAAAGAAAAGATTAAAAGATGTTAGATCATCCTTCTTGCTCAAAATTCTTGTTCTATTTATAGGGCTATATGGTGACCATCCCATTAACTCAGGTATTATGTTAATGGGCTGATACGTCCCATTAACTCGGGTATTATGTTAGATCATCCTTCTTGCTCAAAATTCTTGTTCTATTAATAGAACAAGAATTCTTGGTATTATGTTAATGGGCTGATCCGACCTATTAACTCGGGTGCGGGTTGGCCCACTAAGATGAATACGCCTTCGGCTTCGTCTTTTCATGCTTTTTCCATTCTCGTGCTTGGGTTTTGTCCGGTTTTGGCTTCGTTTTGGTCTTTTTGTGAATATCTATTACCTGCACAGTAAATAACATAAAACAAGCATATATTTGGCATTTTAAGTCCGTTTTTTGGTTAATTAAGCTCGTTTTATTGAGAAAAAGGTATGTGTATTTAAGCACATACCAAATCCCCTCATACTAAACTATTGTTGTGTCCTCACGCAATGAGATAAATCTATGTTTAGAAAACCAAGAATTTCAACTCCCTTAAATTAAATACCTTGAAAAGTAGCAAAGTGTAAAATTTAAAGGAATTAAGAAATTACTAGTTTTTTTTAAACACTCCCTATAATAAGGACGGAATAAAACAGAAAAAATAGAAGTAGACCCGTTTTTACCATTTTCTTTCTTGCACACTTATATCTTTATTATTTCGATTATATACAACATGCTTGACTTTCATTATTGATCATAACTTTTAGGATCACTGAATAAGAAACTCCTCAATCCTAAGGTGCCCTGAAAAGATAAATTCATCGTCCTTGATTTTTCACTTATTCCCAAACTAAGCTTAAAAACAAAATCATTGTTAATTACAAGTTGGGATGCTAATGCTACTCATATTTACAATTTGTGTAAAACTTCTCCTCCTGACAATTATTATATATTAAGGTGTGTGTGCTCAGTTTGAATTTTGACCATCCAACCCACGTTTTTAGATAGTTATAACCTTTTCAAGTTTCACGTTCCACTTTTAGTTATATGAATTCAAAGGTGAGATTGTCCCATGTAGAAACAATTCTGTCGTCGTACATACAACCACGTCCTGCTAAGTACCGGCTTTGAACAAACCCCAAGAATAATTTGTCGAGACTCTCCGACTTTTGAACCCTTTACTAAAAACTTCCATAAACATAGTAAAGTTTGTATAACTCCAAAGCAAGCTAATTCCTCCAAAATTAAGACGTTGTAGGTAAGTTAATTCCTTTAGAGTGACTTTCTTCTAGGAACCTCCCGACCTTGTCGGTCAAGTGCCCAGGCTTTTCACACCCCTCAAAGAATACTGATCAGAATTAACAAACGTCCGGTTTTAAAATTTTGTAGGGATTAACAAGTTTAAGCTCAAAAGAATGTTTAAATTTTAGAAAAAGTCATTCTCCCTTTATTTATTAAGCAACATATACTAGCAACATTATTATATTTTTCACATCATTTTCATTTTTTTCTCAATTTTTTTAGTCTAACATTTATATTTATACAAACACCAGTAGTACGAGGGAAAATATTCTTTTCGAAAATTAAAAACATATTTTTGATTCAAAAACACTTATTTATCAATCATCGATAAAGCTTATTACTCTAAAAATGTTGATCTTAACGGACTTTTAAGAGTGATAAAACTCTAACTGTCTTTTCAAAAAGAGCACGTGTTATTAGTCATTTTAGAAGCTACTGGGAGAAAAGGCCACAAATTACACTCATGGGCTTTTAAGATTTCCAACTAATCCTTGCTTAGCATTCCAACTTATATTTAACTCTATCATTTCTCGTTCTTCGCAAATTTAAAATCTTTAATAAAAAGATCCATGAATGCTTAGCCAAATAAAAATTAAGTTTTTGCATTATTTAAAGTCATTTATGGAAACTTGCAAAATCTTGGCCTTTTGATCTAGAATTCGCATTTTAAAGCTTCTTGTATAAAATACTAGCAAAAGCTTATACATCTATAAAGGTTAAGGGAGTAAGCTAGAGCTCAACATGCTCGGTCAAGTAAAAAATTATTCTTATTCTCACCAGCGGAAAGTCAACATTTGTGATAAACACTTATTTTATTTTTGCATTTTTTTTAAATTTTGGCCTAAAATCACATTTTTTGTATTTGCTGTTAAAACGTCCGAGGTTACTAGAAAAGAATAGACAAATGCAAGTGAGGGGGATAAATCGATAGATTTGCCCCCTCATACTAAAACGATACCTTGACCCATATGTTGGGGTTGCCCACCCCCTTTATACTAATTCCAATGTATATTACTAATATGAAAGGGAATTTCCCTGCAAATCCTAAAGCCGTTATAATTATGCAAAGATGAAACGTTAATCAATAAGATCAAGGATATAGGATTCCCAAAATAAGCATGCAAAGGGATGAAGATCGAGTGAGCGATGGACAAAACCACGAGCACGAGAGTCTTTATAATCTGGGGAATCCTGCCAATCATCACAGACAACAAAAACACGAGACTGGAAGAGCTAGCCTCCCTCGCTCTCACTTTATTAGAAAATAGAAAGAAAGCCAAAACACGAGTTTGGCCATCATATATGACGAGTAATCATAATAACAAGCATATCTACCAATGATAACATAGAATCCTTTCGGCCTATATACTACATCATCACGAGCTCATTAAGAATGGTTTACATCAAATATGCATATATATGAATTCCTCCCAACCCGATCGGTCAACATAAGGAAGGGTCTTAAACATCATTCTACTTAGGTTGTTTATCAATCTACCACATAATTCTCATAAGTACGATATTGACAAGCCATAGACAAACGGTTCAAAATATATCAAGACAATTAACCCTTTTGGTATATTTCAATTGCAATGATATACCAAGAGATAAACAATAATCCAAGCAAAGATAACATCAAATTCATAAACATGTATATTCATAAGTCATAGCAAAATCATCCAAAGATTATTTCATGTTTCACATATTAGATCAAAGTACCAATACCAATATTTCGGCTATAACAACCACCAACCCGAAACTAATAGTTTCATGATCAACCAACAACCAAATGCTACTGAGATAATCTGAAATATACCAAGTAACTTATGGAAATCCGCAATAGGAGTACACCCGATGGGTGTCTTAAACGTGGTACGGAAGGCCCATAATGCATCTTCCAACTTATCGGACCAAGAAGCACGGTTTTCACCTACGGTTCTTTCTAATATACGTTTCAAACCACAATTTGAAACCTTAACTTGCCCACTAGTTTGTGGATGATACGCGGTAGAAAGTCGGTGGGTAACCTCATATTTAAGCATGACCTTTACGAATTGGTCATTGCAAAAATGAGTACTGCGATCACTAATAATAGCACGAGGAGTTCCAAAACGGGCGAAGAGAGATTTTAAGAACCTACAAACAACTCGGGCATCATTAGTAGGGATTGATTTCGCTTCAACCCATTTTGACAAGTAGTCAACGGCCACGAGAATGTACTTGTTCTCTCGTGAAGACGGGAACGGGCCCATAAAGTCGATGCCCCATATGTCAAAGATCTCGCAAACTTGAATTGCATTTTGAGGCATCTCATCACGTTGCGAGATTTTGCCTTGACATTGACAAGCGTCACACCGTGTGACCAAATCATGGGCATCTCGATAAATAGTCGGCTAAAAGAAACCAAAATCAAAGACTTTTTTAGCGGTGTAGTTGGCACCATGATGTCCCCAGTGGGTCCATTATGGAAATCCGTGAGGATATCAATGGCTTCTTGGCCATATACACAACGTCTAATCACTTGATCTGCACAAATCCTAAATAAGTAGGGTCATCCCAAAAATAATGCTTAACATCCTTAAAGAATTTCTTCTTTTGTTAAAACGACATCCCTTTCACAATAAAGTTCCCCGCATGGTAATTTGCAATATCGGCAAACCATGGGGTGTTAGAATCAAAACGAAAAGTTACCATCCCAAGTGTCTCGAGAGGAAATGTTTTGGTAATTTCCTTTTTCTTAGGATCACTTTGATGGGGATTCTCTAGTATGGACAAGTGGTCGGCCGCTAGATTCTCTACTCTTTTTTTATCACGAATGATGGCATTAAATTCTTGGAGGAGGAGAATCCAACAGAGCAATCTTGCTTAGCGAGCAGATACTTGAGAGCTGAGTGGTATGTATACACTATGGTCTTCGACAAGACTAGATAAGGTCAAAATTTCTCAAAAGCATACACCACGGCTGATAATTCTTTTTCTGTTGTGGTGTAATGAGCTTGGGCATCGGTCATAGTCTTGCTCGCATACTGTATTGGCTAAAAATGTTTGGTCTTTCGTTGCCTTGGGACCACACCTACTGCAAAATCACTAGCATCACATATTATTTCAAAAGGTAGGTCCCAATCGGGGGCAACTAAAATCGGGGCTTCGGTTAATTTCTTCTTTAGGGTCTCAAATGCCTCTCTACACTCGGTCAAGAAAATGAACGAAGTCTCTTTTTCAAGAAGATGGGTCATTGGGCGTGCGATTTTAGAAAAAATATTGAATAAATCGACGATAAAACCCGACGTGACCTAGAAAACTCCGAATTCCTTTGACGGACATGGGAGAAGGTAATTTTGTAATAACATCAACTTTTGCCCTATCTACCTCATTCCCAGATTTCGAAATCTTGTGGCCGAGGACAATGCCCTCTTTGACCATGAAATGACACTTCTCCTAATTTAGAACAAAATTGGTGTCTTCGCACCTTTTGAGCATTTTGTCTAAATGGGAGAGGTAAGATGAGAAGGAATCCCCGAAGACCGAGAAATCATCCATGAAGACTTCCATTGTTTCCTCGAACATGTCGTGGAAAATAGCCATCATATACCTTTGGAACATGCCAGGAGCATTACATAAACCGAAAGGCATACGTCGATAGGTAAACGTTCCATAAGGGCAAGTAAGTTGTCTTCTCTTGGTCTTGCGGGTCAATAGGGATTTGAAAATACCCAGAGATTCCATCTAAGAAACAATAGTACTCGTTCCCAACTCATCGTTCTAACATTTGGTCCATGAAGGGTAACGGGAAATGGTCTTTTCGGGTAGCATCATTAAGTTTCCTATAGTCCTTACAAACACGCCACCCGGTAACTAACCTAGTCGGAATCAACTTGTTATCTTCATTTGTCACAACGGTCATTCCACCCTTTTTGGGTACACAATGCACGGGGCTAACCCAAGGACTATCCGAGATAGGGTAAATCAATCCGGCATCAAGAAGTTTTACAACTTCCTTTTTGATAACTTCATGAATTTTTGGATTAACCCTTCTTTGACGTTGGACCGCCGATTTAAAGTCATCCTCCATGAAGATTTTGTGAGTGCAAAATTGTGGGTCAATTCCCTTAATGTCGAAGAGTTTCCAAGCAATTGCTTGCTTGTGAGACTTTAAAACCTTTAAGAGGCGTTCCTTCTCTTTGTCTCTTAAGTTTTTAGCAATAATGAAGGGTAATTTATTGGTATCCTCCAAAAATGCATAAACGATTCACTTTAGATGACTAACGGGCTGTTTTATAAGAATAAGGACTAACGGTGTAATGAAGTTTCAACAATGAGGGTTATAAAACAACAAAGGATGAGTGGTGAATCTATCTTAAACTCTAGGGACCAAACATGTAAATTTTGAATTATGACTAACAACAGCAACGATTCCCTCTATTTTTTTATCATCTTTTTCATTTTAATTAGATAATAGAACACGATTGAATTTCCTTTCTCGCGGACTTGTACGATTATCGTCGTTGGAAACGAAATATACCACGTTGTTCGAAAACGAATCACGATCACAACGGTATAAGTGATAAGTCCCGTAACTAACCGTCACACGAAACCGAAAAACCCGAAACAACTTAAAACTTGTAGATCGGTTCCTAATGATTTTCATAGATCGGTTCCTACTATTTCGCACGATAGAAACCAGTAGTTCGGTTCACTAAGAAAAACAAGTATTTCGGTTCACACTTGAAAACAAGTAGTTCGGATCACGCTTGAAAACAAGTAGTTCGGTTCTCAAATGGAAGCTGGTAGTTCGGTTCACCAAGAGAAACAAGTAGTTCGGTTCACACTTGAAAACAAGTAGTTCAGTTTGTTTTATCGTCCTTCTTTCTTCAACCGTCCTTGTTCTTTGTCTTTAACATAAACCACCAAAAACTAGTGTCCTTGTTTTCTAAAATTATGGATCTATGTCTTCCTCATGTTTCAAAGCATGGACCACAAATATAGATAAGCTCAACCAAAATAAGCTTTACAAATAAGCTCTTCTATACCGCAAAAATCCACGAAAAGATTTCAACAAATAAGCTACGACCATAAAATAAGCCAAAACTAAAACTCCCAAATAAGCCTCGCAAAGAAGTTGCAAACAAAAAAAACAAAGACGAGAACATTGTTGTCAGAACAAGAACCAGGTGATTTTTTTCTTTGTCAAACCAAAATGCATCCTTATTGGTTGAAGACACAAAAAAACGTTTTGAAAATACAAACTAAATGAGGCCTAGTGTTACTAAGGATAAGCCCATAATAATAATTATAAGCATAAAGCCCAAAGTTAAAAATGTGAAAACCAATGGATTGAAATGTTCAAATAAACGTTTAAAAGAAGAAAATGAGCCGAATGATTATTTAGCTTATAAATAAGCCGAACCAATAAGCTTAAAATACCACAACGAAAACACTAAACCCACCCGTGGCGAGTGATACCAAATGTTAGAACCTGGAACACTTTCACTTCACCATTTAAACCAAGAAAATAGAAAAGAGATATAAAGAATTTTAGAGAGAGGTTAGAGAGAGAAGGTAAAGAGAAAAAAATAAGAGATGGTTGATTTCTTACAAGTGTGTGAAACAAATGAGAACCAACAACCTCTCCACACTTAGAGAGGAATATTTATACTTGCACCATGATGCTTTCATGCCTATGGGCTTTCTATGGGTCGGGGTCGGGATTACTTGGGCTTTACTTGGGTTTTAGCCCATAACACGTGACCGATTAGATTACATAGATGAGCCCTTTTACCTTTTCTAGCCTATTACAACATATAATTAATTAAATGATCGAGACCTAATATTCCTAATGAACGAACTTCTTGTTCGACTTAATATTTTGAGGCTAACATGCTTATTTCATGACATCATGTTGAGTGTTCAAACTTACGGATATGTTATATCACATGTGATACTTCAAACGGGTTTGATTATA
>BQNB010070236.1:8111-23733 GCA_026074375.1 Tanacetum coccineum
TTCAGGTAGTGGTCCCAGGTGCCAAGATACCATATTAGGAGATGTGAATGCTCAAACTAGGTTTGAGATTACATCTAAACAGTCCAATGATCCACCTCTCTTAAGAGGTTACACACTTGGAAATAGGGAGGACAGTATTAAACTTATTAGAATTGTATATAAAAACAGAAAGAGTGTCTTGGTAAGCCAAAAGAAATAAGAGATTTAGTAAGCTTAAAAATAGAAAGAGAGATGTGTGCATAAAAAAAGAAATGAGTGATTATGTGAGCAAAAAGAATTAAGAGATAATGTGAGTATAAAAACAGAAAGAGAGTTTGTATGAATCAAATTTGATGATGAAAGTTGCTTATTGGAGTGAAATTTGAATGATTACTGGTGTATTCTTCTTAATGCTGCTCAGTTTCAACTTAATGCTGCTAAGATTAAGTTAATGATGTTAGGCTTAAATTAGTATTGCCCGTATTTGTTTATGCTACGAAGCGTATGTTAATGTTGCCTGTTCAAGTTTCTGCTATTGAGGGTGATTCTATAAATACTTCGATTAAGGGTTTCATTTACTTCTTTATTCAATTTTCAATATTAACCGCTCTCTATTCATAACCCTATTCAATTTTCATCATTTGATCATCAAAATCATCATTATGTTAAGCCCTAAGTTTGCTGAAACACACAATGTTGTTGCATTCTTGGAAAACCCGCAGAAAGTGATGGGTTTGCAGAGATAATTGATTTCCTGAAAGCAAGTTCTGTTTCTTATGCTTTAACAGTCAATCCGGTTATCTACACATCTTGTATTGAACAATTTTGGGCAACTGCCAAGGTACAGACAGTTAATGGAGTGCGACAGTTACAAGCCCTAGTTGATAAGAAGAGGGTTATTGTTACAGAGTTAAGCATTAGGAGAGATCTTCAATTAGATGATGCATAAGGTATTGATTGTCTTCCAACTGCTACTATCTTTGAAGAATTGGCACGTATGGGGTATGAGAAGCCTTCTCAAAAGCTTACTTTTTATAAATTCTTTTTCTTCCCAGTTGGAAGTATTTCATTCACACTATTACTCAATGCTTAAGTGCTAAATCCACTACATGGAATAAGTTTAGTAGTTCTATGGCTTCTTTAATCATCTGCTTGGCAACTAATCAGAAGTTTAATTTGTCTAAGTATATTTTTGATGCAATGGTGAAACACTTAGATGGAGGAGTCAAATTCTTGATGTATCCTCGTTTTCTCTAAGTTTTCATTAATCAACAACAAGATAATATGTCAACTCACAAGAAGATATTCGTAAATCCCTTTCACACAAAGAAAGCTTTTGTCAATATGAAGAGAGCTGGAAAGGATTTCTCTCGATGAATAAACAACCATTAATGTGATACCATGATGCGTTTACTTGTTGATGAAATGGGTAAGGATTCAGATCATCCAACTGATTCCACTATAATACCCATTATTGATCAACCATCTTCATCATCCCAACCCAAGAAGAAACAACCATATAAGAAGGCTTAGAGACACGAGGCAGAGGTTCCTCAGATGAGCAGAGCATGAGGAAAAGTGTACAACACCTTCCAATGATCCGTAAACCTAGTGGTGAGGTTTGCATGAACTAACTGATTGATGGTTTTTATGTGCAAACACATGTTTTGATTTACAAAAGCAAAGGATGCTCAAGCTAAGGAGTTGCTGCTTTGAAGAAGAGTTCCAGAGGTTGGAAAGGAGAAAAATGTCAGGACTACAGGTTGAACAGCTCAGAAAATTGGTATGTCTAGGAGAGTGAGTCTCTGAAGACCAGGAGAGGGTTTTGGTGTTCCTGGATGGCATCCAAATAGGGGAGGGTATGAGATATTGATGCTGATGTGATGTTTCTTTAGTAGATGAAACTTCAAGATGAGACAAAGTTGATGATTAATGTTTGATACTGGAGTTTTGGAGGATGATGAGATGCCTGTGGAAGCTAAAGTTGATGGGAAAGATGAACAGAGTACTAAGCCTGATGATAGTACTGTTGGTGAAGCAGTAACTACTGCTAGCGTTGAAGGGTAGTGCTGTTCCTACAACTATTGAGGAAATCATTTGGCTCAAACATTGTATCAGATCAAAGAAGCTCAAGCCTTAAAGTTGTTACTACTGGCTGCTACATCAGCACAACTACAAGACCTAAGGATTTGGGTGGTTGTAACCAAGAGCCAAGTGAGTTCAGAGTTTCCACAAGAGACACAACCTTCAAATTTTAAAGATAAAGGAAAAAGGAATTATGTTAGCCTCAATTTATTGAGTCGAACAAGGAAGCTCGGTCACTCTATGATGGAGCTTCAGTCTTTAATTAGTTAATGTTGTAACAGGAAAAATATCGGGAATCGGGCTCGATAGTTAATCTAATATTGTATATGTTTCGGGTTTAATCCCAAGCAAAACCCGAGCCCGGGTCCTAGTTAAATATCCCGCGCGTCCTTAAATGTGTAGGGGTATATATATATATTTAGATATTTACTAAATATCTAAATATATATATAGATATTTTATTTTACAAAGTTTTAATCTTTTCATTAATCTAAATTTTCTTTTTCTTATTCTCTCTCAACTCTCTCTCTACTCTCTCTCTACATTTCGCCTCTCTCTCTATCTCTTTTCTTGTTTTCGTGTTTTTTTTTTTTTTTTTTTCTTATTTCATCTTTGTGGTCTACGGCTGAAGTCACAAGGGAACCAAGATCCCATTTTTAGCTTCATAGTACATTGTTTTTGTTGGCACTCTTCGGTAGAAGACAAATTCAAGGACGAGAGTACGATTTGGAGTATAGCGTGCACCGAACTAGTTCATTCTTCATCAACCGAACGAGTTCAATTTTTCATCTACCAATCTAATGAGCCGAACTAATGCACCGAACTAGCAAAGTTGAGAAGGAACCAATCTAGCAATGTCTTTGGAGACCGATCTAAACAATTCCTTTGTCAACCGAACTAGTTGATTTTGTGACAGAAGCCGAACTAGTTTTTCGTGTGAACAGAACTAAACTTGTCTAGTAGGAACCGATCTAAACTACACTAGGAACCGAACTAGTAAAACAAGGACAAATTCTAACACGTTTAAGTAAATTTCGGTTTTACGGTTTCGTGTGACGTTCAACGGCGGGACTTAAGACTTATACCATCGTGATCGTGACATCTTTTCGATCAACGTGGTATATTCGGAGTTTACCGACGATAACCATATCATCCCGTACGATTAAAAGAACACTCGTTGCATTTTTTTATCTTTTTCAAATCGAAGAAGGAAAGAAACAGGAGGGAAGTTGTTTATTATTAATTAAAATTTCGAAAATTGCAACTTCAGTCCCTGGACTTCAAGTGTACTTCATCTTTTGTCCTTGGTTTGATTGTTAAACCTCTTTGTTAAAACAACTTCACACCGTTAGTCCTTACTATTTTAAAACAGCCCGTTAGTCATCCAAAGTGAATCGTTTGTGCACCGTTTGTCCTTACTTAAGTTTTAATCAACCGTTACTCATCTCAAGTTGAAAGTTTGTGCACCGTTCATCGTTTTAGCTAACAAATCGTTAACAAAATTTCAAGTTCTTCAACTACAACAACGATCTCAACATCAATTTTTTGTTATTTCACAGTTTTTTCTTGATTTTGTAAAATCCCGTAAAAGATTCAATTTCTTTTAACGGTTTAAATCATAGATTTGTAAAATACCGTGAATGTTAATTGATTTCAATCCACAACAACAATCACTTTACATGCTTAAGATCACTTCATAATTTTCAGTAAAATGGAAACGAAAGATACTTTATCTTCGTGTTCTAATTCGGAAGAACAACAAATTCAAGACAAAGCAAAAAAGAGTTGCAATGTATCTTTTCGACAACCTCATTCACACCTCAAGCTTCTTTTAAACAACGACTTCAAAGGAACTCGAACCGAGTCTGGATTCAAACATGCATTTGCGACATTCTTTGGTCAAGATATAGAGACTTTTACGGGCACAATGTTCCTATACGTGGATCAACTAGAAAAGCAACTTGACAAAGAAGAATTTCAAGAGATTGGATCCATGGCTGCTTTTAAAGTACTCGAGACACAATTTTAGATGTTCATCAAGTCACGGATGTATTTGGATAACGAATTTGTTGTAATGACACGCAACTATTTTCTCCAATACACTCAACTTGCGATTCCAGAATTTTGTGACACACTGATCCAACACATGGAATCTGTTAAGAAGTCCATTGATGAAAGAGCAAAGCATAAAGAAGAGTATAACAGCTGGGTAAATGAAAGATAATTGCAGACAACAGAGGATAAGGTTGATTCGAGTAAAGCATTAGATGTTAGTTTGGTTGATACAAAAAGTAGTGGGACAACATTAAAAGAGCAAGATACAAGAAGCAGATCAGGGAATGATGCACATGCTGATGATGCAGATATTAGACCCATATATGATGAAGAGCTAATGGCTGAGGTACAAATGACTGCTGAAATCAATGTCTTTGCTATAGGACAACAGCATACTGAGCAACCCGAATTCAATAATGAAGGTTAGGTTAACCAGAATGCTGAACAATGTCATGACACATGTCCTTTGCCTGCTACATTAACTGATAACCAGACAACTGAACTCTCAAATCAATCTCTTGAATCTGAAAATATTCGTCTCAAAAAGACAGTTGCCCAATTTCAAAAATATTTTTCAAGAATGGAAGCACATTGTGTTAATATTGAACTCAAATATCAAAATCAAGTTTTAAAAGAAGGGAAACATGGTCAATTTTCGAAAGTAAAAAGTAATGAAGCCAAGGTTAAATATGACATAGATGTAATTGAAATAATAAACATCGAATTGGAACATAAAGTGGCTAAGTTACTTAAGGAAAATGAGACTTTGAAAAAGCATTACAAAGAACTGTATGATTCTATCAAGACAACGAGAGCTTGGAACATAGACCACACAACTTCTTTGATTGCAAAAAATGATGACTTCAAAGCTCAACTTCAGGAAAAAGGATTTTCAATTGCAGCATTAAAAAATGAGTTACGGAAATTAACAGGAAATAGTGTGAATACTAAGTTTTCAAAATCGTCAATCTTAGGGAAACCGGCTTTACAACCATGTAGAAACCAATCAGTTGTTAGACAACCGACTGCGTTTAAGTCTGAACGACCTAGAATTTCAAAGCAACGGTTTGCCTCCCAAGTTGATGTCAATAACGATTTGTCAAAACCAGTCACTACACATTATTTGCCTAAGGAAAGAGAATCTGCTGTTGCAAAACCTCATCACATGATTGCACCTGGCTCATCTAGGTATAGCTCAAATGACATGGTTCATAATCACTACCTAGAGGAAGCTAAGAAAAAGACACAAGAAAGCTGTAGGAATTCAGAACCTAGTGTGATGCCTTCTGCTAGATCACAAAGCACACTAATGGTACAAACGCAAAAACATAGTATCAATCTTACAAAAGTCTTATGGGAATTGGCCATGCATCTAAGACTAGTTGCGTCACGACAAAGACTGTGCCCATAGCAGAACACTCTAGGAATTCTAGAAATTTTTCTGACTCCAAACATTTTGTTTGCTCGACAGGTCAGAAATGTGTCTTTAATGAAAATCATGACTCTTGTGTAACAAAATTCCTAAATGAAGTCAACTCGCGTGCTAAGGTTCCATCCAATAAGATAATGAACAGAAACAAACCTGTAGAGCAAACAAGTTTTGCAAAGAAACCAGAAAGACAGATCCCAAAAGGACATAGGTTTTCAATAAAAAAGACTTCCGTTATGCATGAGAAAACAATGACTCCTAGATCTTGTCTTAGGTGGAAACCGACGAGTAAAATTTTCAAGACAGTTGGTCTTAGGTGGGTTCCTACTGGAAAGATATTCACATCTAGCACAACCAAGGTTGACAGTGAACCCCCAAATGGTTCAAATGAAGATATCACTAACCCATATGAATGCAAACAAACTCTTGATGTTAGTGCAGGTACTCTTAACTTAAGTGCAGGTACATCTTTCAATTCTAAAAAGGAAGGACTCAGAGTTTGGTTGCTGAAAAGACTAATATCTCAGAAACCAGGGCTTCAAGAATTCTAGAACTATAAACAGCAATGACTTCTGATCATAACAGTTCAGAACTTGAAATTCACGACCACAACAATGAACCGTCCAGTTCAAAGCTGGTTCCAAAAGTTGTTCTCCTTCAGACAAGACAGCTACATCACTGACAAGATTGGAATACCATTTCACCATTACATAACAATGTTGAGGTCAACATGTAAATATTTTTTTAATAAAAACAAATACAAAAATTATAAAATTTCAAAAGAATATATAAAATTAAAAAATCAGAAAATTTTTCACAAAAAGGAATCTTCTCGACAATGTCTTTTGGCAATTGATAACATTTACTCGTAACCTATAATGTTTATTAACATCGACACGGGCGTGTAAATGAAGTTCGAACAGGAGTTACAAAAGTTTTCAAAACATGTCATTTCTAATTTTTCTTGATGACTTGTAATCACTCTCAGATTGCAACTCGGTCCCAATCGACAAAGGAAAGTGTACGCATAAGTGCGCTTATCCTTAGCGTTAGAAGATAAGTCTTCTAACATTTGGTTTTTCAAAAAGTTGAACATAATTTTTCAAGAATTTCTCAATGACGATTCAAAATCTTTCAAAATTGTGTGTTCAACACTCCTTCCCTTATAATGTTTTTCAAAGATAAGTATCTACATTATTTTTTAATTTTTTTTGGTGTCATTTTTTTTAAATGAGTCAATGTTTAGAGGGGGAGCTGATCTAAAAACAATGTTTTAATGATTGTTGGATACATCATAACATGATAATTCTTATGTTATTCAACACATTATAAAATGTCTTAATAACAACTACGGAATAATAATGACTATTAAATAGATTATTATTATAAGATAATTAGGTGGTGAGCATAATTTTTCAAGAATTCTTTATCGAAATTTTAAAATCTTTCAAAATTGTGTGCTCAACAAAGCTAACTCTAATTTTATATTACAATTGTACAACTTTTGTGATCAATATTTTCGGTGTCAAACATATGTAAAATCGAGGGGGCGCAAGTTAATGTTCCATGTAATTCATGCTAAGTAAACGTCCCCACGGAATTTTCATGACAAATTTTAATCACAAAGTATTTCAAAAACCAAGTGAATTAGTATTTAAAATAAGGTAGAAATGTATTAAAAATGTTATCTAAAAATAATAAGTGATCTTATCACTCAAAGTACAGGATACTCTTCGAAAAAGGTTTTTATTTTACATCACATATCCTACAACATCTTATTTCACAACGTTCAGAAGTCATTAAGGTGGTAAGGTTAGGTATTTGTTCCTATGATCCAACCATAACCGGAGGGGTCTACCCAATGACACTCCCATAGTTAGAAATAGCAGTCTTGATTATGATAAGAGATGAATTTGTATAAGGGAAGAATGCCGACTAAGTTGAGTTTTTAACACAGTAACAATAACACACAAGGTGTTAGTAATGACCGTCTTGGTAAACATTGAAGGTGTTGAATGATTTAAAAAGAAATTATGGCTAAAGGGTGAAAAGAAAAGAAGCCTCCACATAACATAGCAGAAACCGGTCAATACATAAGATATCAGAGAATCACAAAGTTGATTGCTGACATTGAAGACGACATCAAGACCCAGTGATGCAATGCACAACCCTTCCCAGCCATTCGGGTTTCTCTCAAAGAGCAACTTGTCTATTTGTCACGGACACACACACGACTTCTATTGACTTTCTCACTCCGAGTTAGTTGATATTGAATAGGTGGCAGTCTGCTCTAGCCTCCGATTACTAAAAACCAAAATGCACTAATCGAGTCTAGAGCCAAGAGATCCATAAATAAATCTCATTAGGACACATTCCATTTCTAACACTTGTTGAACACCAATAAGTTCACAAGCTGTTAACAAGAGTCCTACGCATTATCCTTGTGATTGTGCCAGAACATCCGAGTGATACTTATGTACTCACAATGAAGATGGAAATCCTGCTTGAGCCAGCATCAAACAAGCTATAGGTAGGTGACTTTCGATATTTCTATATGAATAAACTTGTTCAACTGGAAGAAACGAATGGAGCGATTCAAATGTGAATCAAACTTTTCCAGGAAATGAATTGACGGCTTTAATCAGAAAGATTAGTAACTAATTGATTCCACTCCTTACCGTGTTGTCTGATTTGAGACTTCCGATACTGAGAACAAGCAAGCATGGTAAAACACATACATAAGTTTAGAAGACCCTCCTACGCTTTGAGCTAGAAACCCTGTCAAGGAGATTCTTTGAATCTACCTGATCACAGGTACAGTATTTATACTGTAAAACGGTCCTACGGAACCGGAGGTTAATCTAACCAAATCCGGACGAATGACAAAGCCATATTCGTCCACCCGCTTTATTGCTAACTGTTTTATTTCAGGATACATAAAGATGGAGATGGTGATGCCTCATTCCAGCTGGAGTCGGATTCATTACCACATGCTCATGCTCAAACTACAAAGACATACTATAAGCATCAAGATTCAAGAATCATGAAAGCTCAAGAATTAAAGACAAAGACTTCCGCACAAACTCTGATATACAAGATCTTCCTTCAAAGATATCAAGTCTATCAAGGGAGATTGTTAGCAAGCTTTCAAGATGATGCAAAGTATGAGCATGTTGGTCAAGACACAAGATCGCAAGGTGGCAAAGACGATCAAGACGGAAGGATAAAGATTTAAAGATCTCGGACGAAAAAGACAAAGTCAAAAGACAATGACAAAGGCTAAAGATCAAAGATCACAAAGCATGAAGGAACAAGCCTACAACGTAGACAGAGACAAAGATCACAAGAGCTCAACGACAAAAGCAATCTCATTGATCTCACGAAGGAGTGTCACAATGAACTCACTTCGGGGGAGATTGTTAGCCTCAAAATATTGAGTCGAACAAGGAAGTTCGTTCATTAATTATATTAGGTCTCGGTCATTAATTAATTATACGTTGTAATAGGCTAGACGGGTAAACGGGCTCTTTGTGTAATCTAATCGGTCACGTGTATCGGGCGAAAGCCCAAGTAATCCCAAGCCCGGCCCGTAGAAACACCAAGGCATGAAAGCCTCTTGGTTTTAACTATAAATACCCCTCTCCAAGGATGGAGAGGGTGTTGATTCATTTGTAAGATTTCATTTGTGTAATCAACCATTCTCATTTTTCTCTCTTTATTTCTCTCTCTAACTTCTTTCTAAAATTCTTCCTTTTCTCTTATCTATTTTTCTTGTATCAATGGTGAAGTGAAGGTGATATTGGGTTACCGACAAAATTGATAAAAAAAACCTAAATTCGAAAAACCCCAAAAGTATGCAAAAACCCTAATTTGAAGATTTAATTAGTATATATGCATAAGCCATAATAATTGTTAAATTTGGAAGGAATAATATTGAATATTGTATAAATAATTTGGTACCGTTCTCTCTGTTTCAATGTGGCCTTTAGATCTGATGGTACTTCAGTCGGGCGATATCAACATCCTCAGTTTCATCACCACACTCTCTTTTCTCTGTTTCAATGAAAGGGATTCATGGTATAATAAAGAGTAAATTGCAAAATTGTCTTGAATAAATTGAGTTACCACTTCAATCTTCTACAAATATCCCTAAATCTTTAACAAAACACGTCATAATTAGGCTTTCATTAGGATCATGAGATGATGGTGGATCTGTGTTTTGAAACTCTCTAAGATTTCTAGAGGATGTTTGGTGGATTAGGTGTTATGTATGTTTGGTAGTGGAATGATACGTGGAGGGATGAGGGTGTATGTGAGGAGCGGATAGCTATGATGGGTTGGAGAAGAGACAGAGAAAGAATAACGCTAGGGTCAGATTTCTATAAATGGAAGCCTAAAACACACACGGGCAACAGGTCGGGTAACATAGGTAGCACCGAGTTAATTTTTTATTATTATTTTTGACAATAAAATATTACCAAAACAATTGTATATATTTATAAGAGGGGGTTTGCCCGCGCTCCGCTGCGGGGCGTTTGCAACCCTCTTAGTAGTGTGTTTTGTGGTCAGATATAGTTGTTTATTCACTAACATGAGTTTCAAATTCAACATTCCAAGAGTGAAATGGTTGTTTGCTTTAGATGTTGCATCAGAAAGAGAAAGTAACAAAGAAATTGAAAACTATAAGATTATAATTCAAGTTATTTTTCAACATGCTCTGTTATCTCCCGAGTCCAAGTAAGTTGCAAATGGTGAGAGCCGGATGCCAACTTTATCAGCTACAATCTCATTTTGAACGGTTTCTATTACCTCAAGAGCAAATCTGCAATGGTTTTCTAACGAACCTCCATACTTGTCTGTTCGATCATTGACTTCGTCTTTCAAAAACTGTTCAATTAGATAGCCAATAGCCACATGGATTTCGACCCCGTCAAATCCTGTATATATTCTATTAGAGGTTTTTCTTTAAGTGAACTGAATATTAAGATAATTTGGTAAAAGTTGTTTTTTTCACTTACCTGCTTCCATTACATTTTTTGCTGCAATTCTGAAATCATTAGCTACTAACGGAATTTCGTCACTATCTAGTCTTCGGGGGGTACAAATTCAATCAAAACCTCACCGGTGCTTTCGACTAAAGGACTACATGGCTTCTCTGCTGAAGAGACTGGTGGTTAACCTGCGTTTGGAATCAGATTATGAGAATATGGCACAAAACTTTAAAAGAAAATGTACCATGTACAACTTCTTAAATAGGGAAGCGTTGAATTTTTGATAGAAGATGATGAAAAAAAGATACTTTGGTCAGAGGCTCTCCCAGGATGCCATGACCCTATTATCATATTCGCGATTTTAGCTAGCTAAATAAATTAAACCAAACAGACCCTTAATCTTATAAAAGGGGGGATACCTTAACTTTTGGGTTTAACAGTACCATCGGAATCAGTACGGAAGAATCTCAGTTCTCAACGATCACCACAGAATAAGTATACCGAAACCTTGAGCCTAAGAACACAAAAGACGGTTAAAAAACATGTCGTCTATAACTGCGTTAAGTAACTATGATTACATATACAATTTCAAAACTTGCGTTGAATGAAAGATCATAGGATCTCGTATAGATAAGTAGGCATAAAAAAGGGAAATGTACTAACTAACCTGTGAAACTTGAAGGTGTTGACCCCGTGACGGTGAGTTGTATCTTTTTCCAAATCTTTTGGTAAATTAATGATCTCAATTGCATCAAATGGGCATTTCTACATGAACAAAAACAAACAATATCATACTTTGTTGATATGAAAAAAGAAGCAATCTTGAGAAAGCCAACATATGATTTAAATAGCACATTAACATAACACACTTTTCATGTTGTTTTTCGTTTCCTATTTGATCCTAGACGGTTTTAAAAAATGCCATTTTGTCTTTTTAAATGAACGTGGAGTAAACAAAACGAACCACAACGAATTATACAATAACTAACTTGAAACCGATAACAATTTACCAAGAAATGAACCAAACCATACCATAGCAGTAATGACAGTAGTCCTTTTAGACTCGATATGAATCAGCCGATATCATGACCAAGTAGGACCCTGAAAAACATTCTGCAAACAAAAAAACAAAATATTTTAGCCATTGGGAAGATCCCACTTATGAATTAAAGTTGGAAACTGCAATTAAACAAAAACACGTTGTGTTATACCTTTTCTTCCTTCATTAAGCCATGGGTCTGTTTCTGAAGCTTTGCTTTTAGAACTCTTGGCATATGTTGTCTGCTTTTTATTACTTCTGCATGTCATTAACAATCAGAAAACGTATATATACCTTATCCAGATTCTAATTGAGATAAACTATGACTACATGTGACAAAACATATAGGCGAAGTGATACGGTTCAGGTCAAATTGGGAAATTTATTTTATGTACAGGTCCAAAAATGGCTGGGTCAGTTTCCGCCGCCCTGCCAACACCTTTTTCTCTATTTTATTCAAGCTTAGTAAATAATTGATGTGTTATATAAGGTTAACAAAAAAATGCTTAAAATAATAATTTTTTTATGACAATGTTTTAGAATGGACCGAATGGTGGAAACATGTAAACGCACATCAGACACCTTTGATCCATTTAACCTGCTCATCCTATTTCAATATTAGCAACTTATTTTATATTTGACCCGTTGTAAAAAACAAATATAACCTCAATTGACCCGTTATTTGATGGTATGTGTTCTCCCAAAGGTAACACGTAGTGTATAGAGAACGGATACTAACCGGGTTGGACTGTTACGGGGTGTGACAGATTCAAACATCAGCAAACGTCACTGCAAGCATAATCCAACCTGCTTATTGAAAAGCCCTAAAATAAGCAACTGATTAAGCAGTTGCTCAGTAAAATAATCAATCCCAAACACCAGAGACTCATTTTGATCGAGGCTAACAATATTTAAAAGGAAATTTATACAAAAACACAAAAGCAACATTTTCCTTATGGCTTATTTGGTTCTGAGGTTATGTTTCAATTATGTAAATGGAAAAAGAATACCTGTAATCATAAACTGAGAGACCATATCCATACGCGTTCGTTGCTTCCATTGACGTCTGAAAAAACTATTGGCTGACAAAATGTGACTTTTAAAAGAAATAAAATCAGAATGTGGTAATTTTTTGTTAGATATAAGTATGAGGCTCAGATAGGGGAAAAATCGAGAAAAAGAGGATACACCGGCCATGGCTGCAAACCTAATAGGTTGCCGAGCCAATATGCGGACAATCTCAGCTTTAAACGAACCCATGGAGACTCATCACAGCCTCCTTTACATTGACCACTTGACATTCCCCCCTTTTTTGATTTTGTAGTTTACGGTTCATATGGTTGGTTTTGGTCGCTTATTTTGAAACTTTTTAGCTTATATAGACCCGTAGTGGCTGCAACCACGACATTGTGCTGTTGGTATTCGCTATTTTATACATACCTTTTACCATAAAAAACAAACTCAAAAGATCAAAAACATAATAAAAATTGCAAATATATGCTTGTTTTGTGTTTGTGTATGTGCAGGTACGGATATCAAGAAAAAGACAAAAATAAAGGCAAAATAGATAAAGATGAGCACGGGAATGGAAAGAGCATGAGAATACGAGTCCAACGGTGCCCTCGGATCTTATTGGGCGAACCCGTAACCTATTTTAATGGGTCGGGCCAGCCCAAACAAGCAAAAGCCCAACAAGAATTATACTCTAAGCCCATTTCAAGTCCATGTTTATGCTGAATTTATATTTGAGAGTTGCTGCTGATGTCAGCTGATGTAAGCCGCACATGACCCAAAATTAATTCATAAAAGTGCACGTGATGGTGCACTACCAAATGGGGAAAGCCAACTACAATTCGACACGTGGCGAGGGAATGAGTAATACTTTCAAAATTGCATTTCATAAGAGATGTATCAAACGGACAAAAAGGATGTGTAAGATTCAAGCTGTGCATAAGGACACGCGTCACAAAATAACCGGCTGGATCATTCTTTTATAACATCTCAATCCGTGTGAATGTGAATGGCGGGCAATGATTGGCTCAATCATTTCCCCAATGATTGGCCAAATTTACATTTTTTACCCCTCTCTCACCATATAAGACTACCCGCTCCCCTCATTTTTTTTGGGGGGGGGGGGGAAGTAGTTAGTTTTTATATTTTCAGTTTTATGTTTTTAGCTTATTAGTCTCAAAGCTTCTTAAAAGCTGAAAGATCGACTCCTATGAACTTTCTAAAGTTTAATTGAATCGTTCTTTTTAGCTTTTAGAAACTTTTCGAGTAATAAGCCATAATAAGTTCGAATTTAGCTTATTTATATGCTTATCTCGTTTTTTTAATAGAAGCTCGTGTTCTCTAATAAAATAAGTTTCTAAATAGTTTGTTTGGTTTTAAGCGATCTTATAGTGTTAGATCAAACTTTTGTGAGCTTATTTGCTTAATCGTTTCGTCATTTAAAATGTTTAAAGTGCTTATAGCTTATTGCGAGTCCTAGTTACTATTTTCTATTGCTATTTGATTAGTTTTTGAGCTTGTTTAGTTTGGTATCTTGCTACCTCGTCGCTTATGATTCAGATCTCGAAATCATTTTGCTTATTATTAAGATTTGGATTTTAAGATGCTTATCTCTTGGTTCGTATGTAGGTTGCTAAGTCTCGCTAATGTAGTACTTATTTCAGTTAGGTGTTAGCTTATTAGAAAGTGGCTTATTAAGAAAAAGTTGCAATTTGTGTTCGTTTGGCTTATGAAATTAAAATTAGGCTTGTGCTTGTTTCATTCTCTTGGGCTTTCGGTTGTAATAGGACTGGGTCACATCTTGAAATTGATTGTGGGCTGTGTTTATTAAATTGTTGGACCATTTTAGGCTTGCGTTTGATTTTAAGACTCGATTTGCTGTTGGGAATTGTTTGGTTTGTACAAAATAATAGTTTGGGCCTGTAGATTATAAAAATTGCATGAGTTAAAATAGATATAAAATGTTATATCTAATACATAAGATGTTGTGTTTATTGATTTTGGTACCGGTCAACTCATGAGGCGCGGAGCTTAAGGGTTTATTTAGCTAGACCGAATTTGATTACTTGTTTTAGCTAAATAAATCGGGTGGTATTCGTTTAAATTGCGGCTCTTCAATTCGGTTCCGTTTTCTAATCCTTTTTTATTTAATTAGTATAGATTTATTTTTATCTTTTGATGTTATAACATTTCCAGATAGTTAGTTATTTATTTTGCTACATTTAGTGTTATAAAATAATGCGGATTTAAAATATGATTAGAGATTATTAATTTGCGATATTTATTAAGATTAAAGTTTTTAAAAATAAAAAAATAAAAAAAATAAAAATAAAATAATAATAAATAAAAAAAAATTAAAAAAATTATATAATTTCTTTTAATGTAGGATTTATTTTTAGAAGTTTGCAATTTTAAAATTGAATTTTTTATGCTTGCTTATTTGTCTCGTTTTAAATACTTATTTTTGTTTAATGCTTTACATGTTTAATTGTTTTTATTGCTTTGCTCGTTTTTATGCTATTATTTACTTTATCAATATGTCAAGTAGGATTTAGAAACCCAAATCAAAATCATTTGAAACCATTCAAAACGCGCGATCACGAATGTTTCCGATTTTCAATTCACGCTTCGCCGAGGAAAAACGACCCGTGAGGTTTTTTGAGACAACTTTGGTTAAAAGTTTGTTACTCGAACCAGACGGAAAATACTTACTATACTATTATTTGATATAATCCTTATATACTTATATACTTATATACTATATATATTTACGTATAGCGTATTCGGAGCGTATCAAATTTTTGGCGCCGTTGCCGGGAAAGTGTGTTACGATTATCGTGTTTCGTTCGAAGATTAGTGTTTTTGAAGAACTTTCCTCATGAAGTTATCGCTTTCCGTTTGTGAATATTTTTCTATTTTATAAATATAAAAAAAATACAAAAATATTTTATTTTCTCAATTTTTGTATATATTAAATAATCAAAAAAAAAATCAAAAAGTAACCGTCTTGTGTCACTTACGAAAAAGGCGCAC
>BQNB010070237.1:3652-27425 GCA_026074375.1 Tanacetum coccineum
ATTCAAGCATTTTAAGCACAATTTTGTCTTTTTAGGGCCATTTTTGATATAAAACGGATATGTGTTTTCACACATATCAAAGACCTAACTCCTAGAACCACAAATCCTCTTCCACCTTGACCATCATTCGAATCAATCGAACGCTTGGCAAATCAACCTCCACCTCTTCCGGCCATGGAACCTCCTCTCCCACCATTGCCACCACAACTTCCGCCTTTAGGGCCTAACAACCCCTTTCCTGTGCTCACCCATGAAATGTTTTACGAACATTATCATCGCACCCAAGTCATTGTAGATAACCTTCGTGATGAAATGTGATTCCTCCTCAATCACATTCTAGATCGTCTCAACATTCTTGCTCATAATTACTAGACTAAGGCATTAGGAATAGAATTATTGTGTAACGTTAATTAAGATCGCTTGTACTCTTGATTTGTGTTATGGTCTATTTGATGAATAATTGTAATGTTATGGTTCAAGAAAAATGTATTGTGCTATCTATTTCCTACATAATCTTTTCAATTTAACTAACCATTTTTTCAGAGAGTCAAGTTTTTGACTGTGTACAACAGCCGGTTCCTTCGGCTTTCAAAGCCAGTTCTATCGTAGGGACAGAACCGTCCCTGCCGGTTCTACAGAAACATTTTCTAGTTCTTAGACTCTAACATTTGTTTCATACCATCTTAACTAACATATTTGTTTTGTAGCATTACATCACATTCATGATTTCCTCAAGCTTAAAGAGATACCTCCAATAAGGAGGAGATTTACATCTCGGTTCTAACCGACTCAAGACAATCTTACATTAGATTCACTTCAATCAAGAACATGTACTTCCATTAAGGGGAAATAATTTCATATCATCGATTCATCTCGATATAACTATTACCTATCTTCCTCTTCTAACTAGAATTATCTCTTCAATCTTTTTGTTTCGACAAAAAAGGGAGAAGGGAAGTAACATGGAACTTAACATAATCCTCAATCATGAATCGTACTTCCATTTGGCTAATTTACTTCCAATAAGTTTTATATTTTGTCATCAACAAAAGGGGGAGATTATTAATACAAATAAACCGGTAAAAATGTTTATTTCTATCTTGCGATCTTATTATGTTTTGTTGGAGTTTGGGGTTTGGTGGTTGTATTTGTTTAGGAGGGTTTTTGGGGTGGGAGTTAGGTATGAGGTGGTGTGGGGGGGGGGTGTTATATAGTTTGTTTTACAGCGTTAAAGTAAACTACCCAAATCAAACACATGTCATATCAACTCTTACCTTTCCATTTTTAGAAATACTTAGAATTATAAGTAAATAGGTTTAAAATTACTAACTTACATTATTTCATGTCTCATGCACATAAGTACATCATAGCTTTGGGTAATTCAGGTACTGAATATGAAAGTGGTCCTCGGATGAGTTGGGGGGACCTTGTTAAATATGGGAGGGGCTCATTGGGGTGGGGGGTGTAGGGAGGAGGTTTTATGGGACGGTTCCCTTTCGGCCAACAGAAATGGTCGAACCAGCTACACTCATTTTGGCAAAAAAAACCAGCACCATTTTCATGTTTTTTACTCACTCAATTTTTAGCATTTCTTTTCTCTAATCACTGATCATCATCTTCTCTTTAGTTCTTTTTAGGTTTTCTCTAGCATTTGTAGGTAATTATCTTCAAGGAAGAAATTTACCAAACACCCATTTGAGACGATCAAGCTTCAAGTACCTTGTTTTCCGCATACCCACCCATTGCATGTCGGGTGAGCGATGGAATTCTGATTCTTTTACATCATTTATAGTAGTTGTAAGTTTAATCTCATTCTCATTGTAAACACAAGTATTGTAAGTGTTGGTGTTGAGGGGGGTTGCGGTAGTAGTAAAGTTTAGGGATGAGGGTAGTTTGAGGGAGGGGGGGGTAGGGGGGAAGTTGGAAAGGGGGTGAGATTGGGGGGTTGATTGGGGGGGGTGGGCTTCACCGCCGGTTAAAGGAGATTGGGAATAGTGTTACAAACTCTCGAGTAGGTGACTTGGGGAGTAATAAGGCAAGGAAGGTCCTTGTAGCCGAACCACTATAACAATCGGTCTGGTTAATCTCTCCAAATCTGTAAGGCATTCTTGCTTACATATGTTTATTTACTAACCAAAACATCAATATTGTGCAAACTTCACATAAGATCATAACAAAATTTTGAAAAGTAATTCTTAAAACAGGAAAACTATTCAACCCCCCTTCTAGTTTTCCACAACTAGGATTTTTAACTGACCGAAATAGTGGGAATCTGCTTGTTAGAAAGGTGAACGACGATAGTACTGGAAATTTTGTCAAAGTTGAACTTATACCAATCGATTACGGTCTTTGTTTGCCGGAATGTTTGGAGGATCCTTAGATTCATTGGCCACAACCTTCAATTCTGTTTTCAAAGGATGAGCTTGAGTACATTGAAGCACTCGATCCATATCATGATTCAGAATTGCTGAAACACGAGCTTCCTATGATACGTGAAGCTTGTCTACGTGTCCTGATCTTGTCCATTGTTTTCCTTAAGGAAGCTGCTGGTTACGGTATTTGTTTAGCTACGATAGGTGTGATCATGAGCCATAAATTTTGTTGTTGTGCAGAGGAACCAAATGAGATCGAGGTTTTGTGTATAGAGGCAAGACGAGTGGTTTTTACATTGTGTATGTTTTGATTTAGAGATGTTGGGTTTCATTTGCTGTTTGTGTTTGGACTTAACCCTAAAACCAGGTGGGATACAACCGTTGTAAAATAACCCATCGGGTCAATAACAGTCAAACTTATCTATGTTTAAATATGTTTAGGTGACAAGTGAAAAAATAATTATGACATGGAAACCAATCGCTCATATTACCTATTTATGCAGGTTGCAACAAGTTATAAAGGTGGTAAGAGGATATTCTAAAGTCCATTACCTATATTTTTGAAATTTTTGGTTAGTAGGTGGGCTATCCAAAGACTTAACCAAAATAAATCACAATGTGATTGTATATATAACAGTAGCTACATCTCTTTCAACATCATGATTTGCACATGTTTTTGCAACATTAAGATTTCTTCATTCATAACCTGATTTTTGTCAGCAACAAAATGATTTTCTTCATCCATATCTAACTAATTTTCCAAAATTTCATTTTCATGTATATATAATAGTCCGCCTCACAACAACTAGCTTTGCAAAAAGGATTAAAAAACACTATGTTGGAAGACAACCCCTTTAAAGGTATATCTGCATGAATCTCCCACGACTTTCATATATGGAAAAAATATTTTTCTAAGTTGTGCATAGGGGCATAAGATAAAGAGGGTCATGTTGCCTACATGTCATTTTCTGAATGGTTAGTCAGAGGTTATGAGGCTTGATATAAGAACTGTTGGGATATTTACACCCACGACAAATGATCACACAACGAATAACCAAATAATTAAGAACAATAAAAAACACAAACAAGGCTTACGGAAGATAAATAGCGAAAAGTAAATCGACACAAGATATAACGTGGTATCCACGACAAGGATAGTCGTGGCAGTCCACGGGATCAAACCAGAAAGATATTATTAAGCTCTAGCCAAATTGCACGGTCGTGCCTAACTGTACAACCCGTGCTAAGCTGCACGGGGTACAAACAAACACACTCAAGATACAATGAGACACACACACTCAGGTCCAAGTTTACAATTACAATAAGAGGGATATTTATAAGTCTAAAACGCCTCTTCAGTTTACTTATCTTACCGATGTGGGATAAGCCTTCACAACTCAACAGTCTCCCACTTGAAGGCTGATCACTTTACTCCCCTCCGTCTTAAGTAATCTCCGTAAACTTCAAACCACTTTCCCTTTAATAATGCTACTGCTTTGACCTTCCTATACTGCCGAACATACGAAACATGCCACTAACCAAACACAAGGCTAGGAGACTTTCGATACAAGATATCCTGAACTAACATCATTAAACTAAGAACCTCTCTATCTCTCTGGTAAGACATCATCCTCCATTCTCAATTCTCTGCTTGTTTATTCAACTGCCTAATCCTGTAGAAAAACTTAATATAGATTTGTGATTACAAAATTGAGACGCTTCAACTCTCAATATCCTCACAAAACTCTCTCACAAGTTTTTCTCACCTCTCTTTGGATTACACAACTGCCATAAACTAGACTCTCACTTGATTGTTGCTACACCAACTATAAGCACATAACCAAGCACTTGCTTCTCAGAGCATCAATCTTCATCTGATCTTCCATAATCCTCAAAGCTCCTACTGGTTTAGGACCCCTCACTCATATCTGAGCTCCCATCTGGGCTCTGAGTGTTTTCTGAACTCAACCCATGCTATGAAACTATGTTAATATCCTCTACAAGGTTCTCTGGAATGTCTACTAACACCTCTTGACTCTGTCGATATTTAACTTCACGTCTTCTGTCATTGTTTATCGTAACCCGCAATGTCAATTCTACCACCGCTGTGTAGAATATGACAAACCAAGCATAAAGTCTTTGTTCTTCTCGTAATGGCCTCCTCCAAGTTGTATGATTCCTTCTTCTCGAATCCAGTAGCTACTGGTTATCCAAAGTGTGACACACAGGCTGTGAAACCTCTTTAACTTCCCTTAAGGCAAAAGTTAGAAATGCAAGGCAAAAAATATGCAAAAAAGTTTTTGGTAGAAAGTCATTAATATAAGAGTTTTAAGGGAACCTTTTAAGGGAACGAGATGTGAAGTAATTAGCCATTATAGTGCATCTTGAAGTCAATGCGACTTTAACTTATATATGGAGAAGAAAATCATAAAATATTTATCAAAAAAGTTAATAGCTAACATACTTTATCATTCATATCGCAAACGTATGGTAGATGTTGTTTACCTGCGGAGTGTTTGAATGTATCTTATATATCGTATGTCGTCGTTTGATATATTCTTCGAATCGTATGCATCAATCTCCATCGTTACTTTGGTATTATAGTTTCCACTTTCCAATGTAAAAAGATGAAGAAAAGGAAAAAGAAATGATTGGCTTTTTATTTTGGATTCTATAGCATAGAAACTCAAAAAACACACTTTCGAACCACGTGAGAGAGTCTGTATAATGGAAGGAACACCTTCGATCAGAATTTCCTAAATTATAATTGCCTACATTGTCTTTCGCAAAAACTTGCGAAATGTAGATGAGAACATTATTAATTAGTAGATGAGAACATTAGTAGAATCCTAAATTATATTTCCTAAATTATCTACATTGTCTTTCGCAATGTAGATGAGAACATTAGAAGAATCCTAATTGTGATGCAAAACTTGCTTCTTATTAATTATATGATACTCAAGAAACTATTGTTTGAAGAATTTCATGAGTTCAAAAAATATCAATTTTATCATCCACTTGTGCCCTTATCTTAATGCAATCAATCAAGGAAACTTATAAGAAGAGTATACTCAAGTTGTTTCGCCATCTTAGCATCATCTCATGTTGGACCATTAATGTTATAGAAGCAAAGATAGGAGTATTATATGTATGTACTTTTATGAAAATTCTGTAAACCCAAGATAGTTAGTATTGGGTTGGGTCATAGATCCGTTTAGTATATAGGGTTATAACGTTTAGAATAGGGTCGTATCTTTTACTTTTGAGGGAATCGGCATGTCCCTTTGTTCAACAGACATGAAGGTACCGATTCTCTAAGTATATATATGGGTCGAATTCTGTAAATAAAAAAAATACAGGTTCATTAGTGTATTAAATTATGCGTTATTCATTCAGTTTCTATTAAACAATCTTGTGTACTTTCTTTCTCAAGTTTCTGTCCCATATCGTCTGTTCCAAACGCACCACCAGAAGTAAGAAACAAGATTTGGTCGAAGGCCAATTGAGTAACATCTCATAATTCTATTTTTCACATTCACACGCTAAAATACATTTACTCATAACTCAAGGGAAAACAACCCTATTGGGGTGCACTATACCAAAGTTAAATACAAACTCAACAAAAATCTGAATTAAAATAAAAATAGAAATAACAAAAACTTGCACTTTTCTTATTTGGTGTCACGCCAGTTAATTCATTTGGGAAATGGCAGGGGGTGGGGGTGTCGTCATACACGCAGCAACGACGCCGTCTTTGAGGTGTCCACGTGAAAATGACATCGGCTCAGCGCCACCATACCCATGCTCTAATCATATCTAGTTCTTCGGGTTATCTAATTAATTGCAAGTGAAAAGAAATTTCGAACTCTTTTTCTTTCTCATGAGATGGAAGGGTATTTTAAATAGGTTATCACCATTTATTCATTAAAAAATTCACATAAAGAAAAACCTAGATACGAGAAGTACATTGACATACAGAAACAACAAATTAACAAAAAGCCATAAACTTTACATAAATATAAGCAGTGCATGCTAGATCTGATCTTTCTCAAATGCAACAACGATTTGCCTTACCTGCCACTAGCAATAGGTAATATGGGTTGCTTGCTCATGCTGTCAAAAGTTCTTGAACTTCCGTTGGCCCCGCCTGTGTATTCATAGTCATCCGTTGCCTGTTTTAGAAGATGCACGGCTTCGTCTTCGTTTGAAGTGCTTTTTACCCATGGATGCTTGTGAATCATTGATGCCAGTATTCCTTCCGGCTCAATTGCTACTTCCTTCATGGTAGGTCTTTCATCTCCTTTAACACTTAAGCATTTTTCCGCAAGTCTTGAAACTTGGATGATCTCATTAGGAACTTCGTTAAGCTGCAAGTTCGCGTCAAGAACTTGGAAGAGTCTCCCCTCCTTCAAAGAAGATAGAAAATACATGGCTAGGTTCCTCTCTTTCTCAGGCCTATCAAAGCTAAGAGCCTTCCTTCCGGTTAACAGTTCTACTAGTACTACCCCAAAACTATAAACATCGCTCTTATCCGTCAGCTGATTCTGTTGCAGATATTCAGGATCTAAGTAGCCCAGTGTTCCTTGCACTATAGTAGCCAGCTCAGTCTGGTCATAGGAATTAGCTTAGATGCTCCAAAATCAGCAACTTTTGCTACAAAATTATCATCTAGAAGTATATTCATTGGCTTAACATCTCGATGGATAATTGGAACAGAGGCTGCAGAGTGTAAATATAAAAGTGCTCCAGCTGTCTCTGCTGCTATTCTGAGCCGGATTTCCCAAGTAAAAGCCAAAGACTTATTTTCGTTGTGGATGTGATCTGAGAGTGTGCCATTTGGAATGAATTCATAAACCAGTGAAGGGACTTCAGTTTCCAGGCAACATCCAATCAGTTTCACCACATTTCTATGATTGATTTGTGAAAGGATAACAACTTCATTGATAAATTGCTCGATCTGAGATTGGGTTTGATCTGCCAATTTGGACTTTTTGATGGCAACTATTCTGTTATCAGATAGAAATCCTTTATAAACTGTGCCATAGCCACCCTTTCCGATAATCCTGCTCTCATTATAGTTATTGGTTGCCCTCTTAAGATCTTCTGTACTGTAGAGTACCTTTTGCCGATTATAAGCACCTCCATCTCCACCAATACGTTGCTGCAACATTATTCCACCATTTTGCTTAAAGAATTTTTCTCTTAGCATCATGCCCTTACGCTTCTTGACTCCCACATACACCCAACTGACGAGTACAAGCAGAAGTATGATAGCGGTTGAGGCACCTGCAACGAGAAGCGTTAATTTATAGAATTGAGCATGACGATTCAATTATAGTAGCTCACCACATAATATTAAAAGGAGGAAATTTCATAAATAGTAAAATTCCTAACTAGTGTTTCTGTGAGTCGTTGAATTGAGTCTTTTCCCAAATAGTGAGTTCAATGACTTAGCGCTCGAGCGCTCGATGCGAAGAACATAGGATGGGTATGAGTTTGGATTGACAACTCGACGATAGTTCATGACGTAGGGTCGAGTTTGAGAAGAAGGTTTCATGAATATTTGTCTGACCTCGACTCGGATATATTTATATACTAGCTTATGGACCCGTGAAATATCTTAAAAGGAACTATTCATTAAGGAGTTATGCGTGAATAAATTAACAAACGAGAACAAACGTAAATAGGTTCAATTATTTTTTTGAAGGCACTAATAAGTAACATGTTAATGCGATAAACAAGGGGTATTTAAAATAAACAATTTAATTTAATTGATATTTGGAAACAAAACTTATTTCAGATATACAAATTAATAACACATGTATGCATACGGCTATTAATATTAATTATGTTACACCATGGTTTTGGATTTTTTGTTCGACCGTTAGATGTATATAAGTCAGGTCGAACAGTGATTCCCTTGTTAGCTGGAGCTTAACTCGCTACACAATTCGAACCTATTTTTAGTACTTATTTTGTAAATATTGATATCGATATATATATATATATATATATATATAGCAAGAAAATTAAAATATATATATTAAATGTCACGTTAGTTGCAGTGACTCATATATATGCGATAAATTTAGAAGTAATCAAGTTGTTATTTTATCTAACTTGTGCTTTCAAAAATTTTGAGGTACTTTACTTACATATGGCAATCTTTATAACGAGTGACTGATCTCCAGGTTTTGGAGTGCAGCTTGTTCCATTTTTCCAACCATCTCCAAAATAACCTTTTCGACATGAACATCTATAACTTCCTTCTGTATTGATGCAGTCATGACCATGTACACACTCATTAGTATCTGGATGTGCACACTCATTGATATCTGTAGATATAAATAAAGAAAACCATCAAGAATTATTATATATAAATAGGGGAAAATATTTTAAAAAGAAAATAACCCAGATGTGAAATTAACACTTACTCTTACAACTAACATAAGGATTGCCTTCAAAACCATTTTTGCAACGGCATCGATATCCAGTACCTTCATAATCTTCATCACATTCACTGTTTCCTTTGCACAAGAAATTTGTATTAAGTTTTGCTACGTCACAACTATCGTTTCCAATTGCCCAGTCAAGTAACATTGGCATCTTTTCGACATTTCCAAATTTTAACAGACTGATAGAAGAAAAGTTAAATTTCCCTTCGTTAACAACAAAAGCATGGCTACAAGGGTTGAAGTCTGTTATATTGGTATGGTTATCAAAACTACGTGCAAACAAGTCATAGGAGCTCATTCCTTCTGGGATTGCTACTTCGCAACACCCAATTCCCGAACACGACCCGTTAGTGATGTGACTGCTTGTACCACATGTAGTTCTGCATCCAGTACTATCGGAAACATTTCCTATTGTTCCTTTAATATACCCATAGGTGTCGCACCCAATGGCGACAAACCTGTTCTTGGTTGAGATTCGGAAACTGCTCAACGTCAAAGATGGATCATTGTATGTGTTATTACTAACGTTATCGTAACAATCATGGGCTACAAACGTCAGAACCTCCATCTCACTCGTGCTCGTCGACATATTTGTAATAACAAAATCGCTTTTCTTTCTTAGATAGTATGGAGTGGGATTGCCATTTGATCGGTCGCAAGTTACAAGAAAATCGGGACTGTAGTAGCATTCCTCGTGTGTACCAAAAGGGTATGTAATAGTTACATTGCCACACGAAGGTTCACAAATATTTTGAGCACTTGCTGGCCCCAAATATGCCAATAGTACTAGTGCTAATAATCTTTGTAAATGCATGATTGCTTTATTTTATATTTTAAGTGAATGAGTGGATTATTTGTGATTTGGTACTTATCTAGTGAAGTTTGAATTACTGGTGGGATACATTTGAAGTGGCCAATGGCAAGGATCTTATATGAACATTGCTGTGAAGACTTGGTTGCAGTTATACCACACATTGATGGATGACGATTGTAGTCGTTCTACGTTTGGCCCGTTTTGTATGTTAATTGGAAATGAGTTAGAAAGTTTGTAAAGTAATAACAAAACTGATAAATCAATCATAGATGTATGAACTTCATCATCTATACGGGTTTCAATGCTTTAATATTAATTGGAAGGAAACTGAATACATGTACAATATGAAACCAATAGCTATTTAAAATAAAACGGTCACAAAAGTAACCATGCAACGTCACCACATGTTTTCCTAGCAAACAGCAAACAACTAACTGCCCCACTGTATGTACGTTGTAATTAAGATTACGTGTTAGACTATAACTAGGTGATTTAGACTTGCCTTGCAAGGCAAGGAAGGCCTTACGGCCGGTTCTTGTATAAGAGTCCGTTGGGAATCCTTGACCGACTACTACACGGTTTCTCTATCCCTCATCTCTATGAATAGAGATGTGGGGGAACGCTAGTCATTCACATTCTTTTCCTCAAGTTGTAAACTGTATAGTCGATAAATAAAGGGGTGTTTGAGGGGTATCTTGTGGGCTTAATTCTTGTTCTTCACAAAAGCCTATTGACTTTTGGGTTTTAGGTGTCTTGTGTCGATTGAAGCTAAAGCTTCTCGTTTCCATGTTCGACGATCCAGGTTTGTTGAAGACGAGATTCCGACAAAATCATTATTGAAATTATTTCTGGAGGAATACATTACTTGAAAGTTGAGGGTTCACGAAGAACAAAATGCACCTTTCACCCATTGACATCATTATTAGACCAGGTAATGCCAAAGCTATAATCTGAATGGACAAAAGATTCTTCCCAGTCCAGGTGACTTGAGATTCTATTGCAAAACACTATAAACTCAAGTACATATAAAACAGATCGGAATATTATGCTTTTTTACAAGTAATTACGTGCAGACTTAATCAGTCTGTATCCGTGTCTACGGATGTCTCTTTTGACATTCGTTCTTTCGCCTGAATTGCCTGAAAAGGTAGTGTTGTACTAATTAAATCATTACACGAAAAACAAACAACAAAAACAAATCAATGAGTCATACTTGTTTTCCCCAATCAGTGCGTCCTGTTATTACCAATAAACCAATCGACAGAATTACAGATCCAATCACAATCCCAATCCAAAATCCTTTAGCTCTCAGATGTAAGGGGAAACCTAATACAACTGCTGCTGGGATCCCAAACAGATAAAATGCACCAAGGTTCACATAAGCTCCTATATGTTGCCACCCACTTCCCTTAGCGATTCCTAACGAATATAATAAAGTTTTAGCAACGATTACTTAAGTTCAAAATAAACATGTATAAAATACGATCACCAACCAGAAATTACTGCTTGTAGGCTTTCTGTGATGATTGAGAGGGATATAAAAGGAGCCATTGATGCAACATAACTCACAACTGGCTTTTCATTGCTGTAAACTTTTCCAATAAATTGGCGACAACTGAAAACCGTCATGCTTACAATTAGGCCTTCCGTGATGGCTAGCAAAATTGACACGCATACGGCTACCCGAGCTCTTTGGGGGTTCCCAGCCCCTAATTCATTTGAAACTCGAGTGCTATGTAATGTAATTTCTAAATAAGATTTCTTGTAATGGAATAAAAATGGTGGATTGGTATGTAGTTACATATAATGCTTGAAATTTACCTTGCGGCGGCTCCAACTCCATATGATATGGTGAAGTGCAATGTGGAGATTGTTAGGCTGGTTTAAAAAACATTTTGGTAGACCAGTTGATAATTAATGATAGTAAGATATGAAGAACTGAAGTAATGAAAGTATACCATATTGAAAGAACTGAGGTTTCGAGCTCTGGATTTGGTAATAAGCCCGAGATCAAGATAAGTACTTCAAGTGCCCACCATTTGAGACTTAAGCGTACACACATTGCCGTTAGAAGTAAAAGTAAAAAAAAAACGATATATAATAATTAAGAACACTCACGTATCTGAGATCAAATTATGTTAATTTCATGTTATAGGTGGTTGGGTCCTCGTGTTACTCTCTACATAACTTCAAGTTTGTTTAAAATCAAGCTATATCAGTTTCAGGTTCGAGGAATTGTGATCTATATATATAGTATTAGTAAGTAAGATGACTCACTTCTAGTATTTATAAAGATTTATAGAGCTTACCAGATCATCACGGCTGAGGGGACAGCAAACCAGAAGAACTCTTTGATACCAACAAACGCATCCATGGAGATAGTCACATGGGTGTTCTTACCAATGGGTGAGAATTTAACATAGAGCACGACTAGTATCAGATAAAGCCAATTTGATAAACTAAATGCCACTGCACCACCAACGATTCCTAACTTTAACTTGAACACCAAAGCCCAACAAAGAGGGACATGAAAACATAAAACAAGGGTACAGCTCACAAGCAGTGGAATTGTCAAGCTCTGCGATTGAAGTGATCTCATGATGGGCTTAACGATTGCACCTCCAAACAAGGCGGGAATAAGGTAGATCGAATATTTTCGGGCTTCTAGCGAGATCAAGGGGTCTTGGCCAATTAAAATTAGGAATTTGTCAAGGAAAATCCATGAGATGGAGACTGGGATGCAAACTAGTAGCAATGAGATAATAGCACTGCAGGTGTATATTCCAATTTTGTTGTATTCTTTGGCTCCATAAGCTTGACCACAAAGGGTCTCTAGTCCTCCCACAAGTCCTGACTATTCGTTAAGCATATTTTGATTTAGTATAAGTGAACGAAGAAGAAAATAGAACATATATTAGAGTTTAACAATTAACTTGAATAACAAATTATTTAATTACATCACAATATAACGTAGATGATCCATTTGTCATTATATATTTAGCAGAACACTGTATTAGTTTTATTAAACTAAAGGTTTGATAAAAATGTTAATCTCTTTTTTGTGGTACAAGTCACACGCGTAAAGCAGTTTTTAAAGCCCGAGTTGACGTTTGAACCGTGAACCAGTCGAATTATCGGAAGCTGGTTTTGAGCGAAAACGCGGTTGAACCGTGACCTAATGGCACGGCCGGCTCAATTGGGAAACCCATTTCTATAACATTGCATAAAGCATCACTACGAGAAGTTTGTTAGAAATATATGTCTGTATTTGGAAAAAAGGCTTAAATTATCAATAGGATTGGTACCTCTTACGAAACAATAAAATACCTTACATTGCAAAATATTAATTTTTGTATCGTAAATTTAGGAAAAATAATTGATAGCTTAAAGTTATATTGCCTTACAGCTTAGTATTTTATTGGGCAAATGGCATAAAAGAATATTTAACTTAAGGGCCATTTTCAATCAAGGTATCGCATTTTTTTTCTTGCATAAAAAGGCACCTAACTTATATTTTTGGTAAATTTGAGTATTTTCGTTAAAAATTTAACGATTATCCGCTAAGTTTTACATTTCAAGTCCACCGACCACTACCACTACCACCGCCACCAATCATCTTCGTCACCACCAAGCCTCTTCACCACCATCACTATCAAGCACCGCCTCCACCGCCAACCCGACCCACCACTGCCGTAAATTTTCAAACCGAGTGGTTTTTATACAATTGTCTTTTTGTCTTCAGAATTCATTTACTAACACTTCAGAATCATGATGAAAAGTGACGAATCTCTATGTAGTAAAATTTATAATCTCATGATGAAAAGTGATCGAATATTATGATACATTTCCAATCTTCACAATTGAACATTCAGACATTAGTTTATCAATTATTTTGATCTTGCGTGTATCTGCCAGTCACAATTCTTTAAACGTCAATTCATAATGTTTATGGCATTTATGTAATAGGTTATTTGTAAACAATTTTCAGTAATCCTAATATAGTTTGTGGGATTAATCAATCGAGTATTCTAATGAAATTCTATAGGTTGGTGGTTTGTGGCGATGGTGGGTCGCGTCGGTGATTTATGGCGGTGGTGGGTGGGGTTGGTGGTGGAGGCGCTGCTTGGTAGTGATAGTGGTGGGGAGGCTTGGTGGTGGCGAAGATGATTGGTGCTGGTGGTAGTGGCCGGTAGATTTGAAATGTAAAAAATTTAATGGATAATCGTTAAATATTTAACGAAAATACTCAAATTGGTCAAAAATATAAGTTGGGTGTCTTTTTATGCAAGAAAAAAAGTGTGATAAGTTGATTGAAAATAACCCTTAAGTTAAATACATTTTTGTGTCATTTGCCTTATTTTATTTGCAATTCGCCTTTTCTAACGTTCTTACACTAATACTTTATACTACTAATTTATTTTTATCGAGTTCTTAATTAATAAGTACCAAATTCTTAACCTTTTACATATGATGATAGTTTTTGATATTTTTTATTCCGTTTGAATGTTTTATACTAGGAAAGTGACGAGTGAAGTCGTCTTTGGGGCCATATAATGATATAAACTTCCAAAAAGAATAACCCGACTGTCCTACATGCATGTTTCACACATAAAATTGTGATTATCTTATACGACGAACTTTCAAAAGGCTTATGTTCTCTGTAATTGTACGTGTAAGCAGTGACGGAGCCAGTAGGGGGCTGGAGGGTGCTCGGCCCCCCTCAACCAGCCAACTCGCCTACCTTGTAGCTTGGAATAAATTGTTACATTGGAATAATAAGAAAAAAAACATGACGAGGGCAGCAGATTTTGAAAATGGATGTTGAAGTTTGAGGAAGAAGATGATGAGAAAGAGATTGTGTATATATAAAAATAAAAAGTAAATATATACAGTATTAAATAATATGCATGTCAGTAACCTACTTTAATAAAAAAGCAATGAGTTTTTTTATTTCATATTCATTCTTGAGTTATATTTAACTTATTGCATAGTGATTCAATTTTAATAAGTGGGTTTCATAAATTTTTTATTTTACAAAGCAAATGTTGGACGTATTTTGACTAGTATTTTGTAGAAATTAGAGAATGAAACAGTTTGAAGTTAATGTCTACAAAAGTTAGATCAATAAGTGAGATGATATTTAGTTTCTAAACAAACAATTATGTATAAAGTTTCAGATATTTGGAAATTACAATATATGAGTTATGTTTTTGTGAACTTGTGATTCGGAGTTTATCTTTAGATATAGAGTTGTTGTTGTTTACGAGGGGCAATTCCAACGGTTCACTCATGGTATTAAAAATCCAAGACCAGACATGTCTTTGCCAATGACCTATATCTAGTTAATAACGACGCTTTTATCTTCTATATTGCCAATCTTCACTACCATCTACGCCAACGGTTTGCCTATTTTGTTCATTTTCTCAACTAATCAAGTAATTGCATGTTACTATAGAAAAAAATATCATTGAACCCGTATGCCGAACAATTCAAAATCCTATCCAGTTTAAAGAAAAAAGGAGTTGTACGTGACCACCGGGGAAAAAAATTTGAGCCCCCCTTAATATAAATTTCTGGCTTCGTCTCTGCATAGTAAGGAAAGTTGCTTTTAAACATGAAATTGAGAATTAAGTGTTTTATACTTTACTCGGAATCTGTTCGCATTCTTTATTTTCTAGAACATTGAGAATGGAGAAAATGCTAAATTTTGGTAAGATTAGATTATGAACGCGGGAGCAAGAATTACAAATCAAAGATCACAACTTGATCTATTTTATTTATCATGACTTAAAAATATTACGAATGAAATGAAAGTGTTATATATAAGAACTAGTAACCAGGAAAAATAATTAGGCTATGTTTCATCAGTTGAAGGTTGCAACCCGGTAGGAAGAATAATGTATCCAAGTACACCAAAAGATGTGAGAGAAACCTCCAAACCAGTGTGAGTTGACTTTCAAATCTACATCCCAACCTCTCTCCACCATATACAAACAATAATTAAGCTGCACTCTTTAAAGTAAGCATATTCACCTCTTTTTTTCCTCTTCTTTTTTCCCTCCTTACAAATGAATATTCGTGGTTAAATATAAGGTCAAAGTAGACAGGCTTTTTCAGTTTTTTATCAAACAAGTGAGATTGATTCATGGTCAAAGTAGGTATGATTTTTATTAGCTCAGTTTTTAATAAAACTTTTGAGAAAAATTGGTTTAGATGAAGTAATATTTTTTGGAAGAAAGAAGATGGCATTTATGTGAGATTGAGTTAGGTTGTTGATAAATAGTAAAAAAGTTAAAATTGGTCGTATGTATTTGGTTTTAGACGGTGAAGAATAAAAAAATAATATCTTAATGAAAGATTGGGTTGGATGAGATCATGAATAAACATAGTCTTAGGCGCCAATTTACAAACTAACTACCTTCTTAACAATTTACAAACTACATCCATTAACTTTGTGTTGTTGCCACTTGTGTCTTTAACATATTTCATTGCTTCCCCCTCGAGTTGTACCATTTAAAAGTATTTATACCTGTGAGAATGAAAAGAATGTTGAGATTACCAATGTTTTAGGTCATAATTGTTAGACAATGCAACCCCTTGGTTATGATTTATAGTCTCAGCATTATTTATAGTTACAAGAGATAGCAAACATTACATGTACCCAACCACAAACCGGGCTTGTGCTATTTTTATCACTATTACTTCCCCGCAGTCCGAGCGGCGAAATCACGATAGCTCGGGACTGAGTAGTAAACTAGAAAAGACAAAAAATATTTAACGAAATAAAGCAATAACTTGTAGTGATCAAGCGCGGACTGGTCTTCAAACAGGCAACAAAAACAAAGCATCGCACACGAACATCAGTAGTTGTTGAAGAAATCCGCCAACATGCGGGAGACAAATCTTCAAGCGAAGAGATATGATAACATAAATAAAACAAAGATTTTTTTTTGTTATGTTGTTTTATTTTTTTCTTTTATATATAATGCTGGATAAAACAAAAGGTATCCCGACGAAACATAAAGGGACAACCCTCAAAGTATCCTAAACTATTCGTGGGGATTTGTTACCTTGTAGCACTAATACCCAACACAATATTACGGGATAAACCAACAGTATCCCGGACCGGAGTAAACCATAAGCTATCTTACTAGAGAATAAAACAATAAGTATTTCAAACCTGAAAGAAAAAAAAAGAATAAAAGAACATTTTTTTTTTAAGAAAAGAAATGTAAACTAGATGGACTACCAACAAGATCCTACCACCCATTTGTATCACGTGGACCATATCTTTGCAACTGAAACTTTCTAACACGTGAGAATATACGCATGAAAGAATGTTTAACATGCATATTGCCCGAAATACAATGCGAGTTACTCATTCAATGAGAAGAGATCTTTATTGTATCAAAACCGAGTTTATATTTAAAGAAAAATCAAAAGTACGTTAAGAAATTAATGGATGAGAGGAATGTTAAGAAAAAAAATCAGTTACACTTGGAGCAAAATCAAGATGAGTGCGAGTGCGGGTGCGTGGATGCTTCACATCCTTTACTAGCTTCAAATTTAACCGTTAACGTGCTAGCATATGTTTAACATGAAGCTAATGTGAATGGGAATTACAGCATAGAAAACGATTTTTTTTTGTCCCACATAGGTAAACAAGTTTTTCTTACCCGCGCGTTGCCGCGGGACCATTAAGTCAATGCTTTGAATTGCATCTATGTTGCAATTAGCTTAAATAATTCCTCATTTAACAGTTTGATTGTGGTTCATGTAACCATTAGCAGGAGGAATATCAGCTTCTTTAATCCTCCAACATCATTTAGTTCGTATAACTTTGAAGTTAGAAACATGTTGCAACTCTCACTTTTGAGTATATGAATACTATAAACAGATTCAAAACAAATTTTGCATTTATCGAGTAATTAATGCGAGAAGAATTTTCTATGCGAAGCGATTGCCTTTATGGCGAGATTGTAGGCAAACTTGACATTGTTTTGGCTGATGAGATATGTCACACAATAAGAAAACTTCTCAAGGAAAACGATGAACTCATTAAGCAATCTCATAATCGTGTTGTTTGTTGGTCGGACATCAGCAATGAGCTGCATTGCACAAACGATAACATCGATTAAATGGCGTCATTTATCATCTACGTATGCACTAAAACATCAAAATGGTATAAGATTACAAAAAAAAAAGTCAAAATACAATCACGGTAGTGACTGGAAAACATCACTGTATTAACATCGTACTCCTACTTATCACTATAAACAACACATGACCCAACTGTGGATATTAATCTTTCTTAGACCATTTTTCACTTGATGATAATGGCTTCAAGGAAGCTACTATTTTACAGTAATGATTTAGCATGGCTATCAGGAAGGATGTTATCTTGTGTACACAACTTGAACTATCCTATTTCTCTCCTCGTTAGTATATATATATACCTAAATTTGACACTCGTTATCAAATAAAATGGTACAAAAATTGAGTGGAACCGTTTGTTCTCCCCCAACTCCATTTACGAATAATGTGGTAAAAGAGTAGTAATATTGTTAATATATTAAGTGTCATGTCGGCTATCTATAAACTATAAAAAAAGATGTATTCAGATAGATTAAGATAAAAAAAATAATAATAGAAAGAATAGAGGCACACCTATCTCATCATAATAGTCACTTTTGTCATAACCATGAGAATCAAAAACATCTTTACTAAAGGAAGATCGTATCTGTCATATTGCGCACTTCTTAATTATGCTTCTCCCAGTTTTATTTTTCAGCATCAGAAACTTGATGATCTTACCCTGCACCAAAAGACACAATATATTAGTCAGGAAATTGATATTGTAAATATTTTATAACAAAATAAGACTTCCAGCCATATATAACATGGTTCCCAAGTATATGTGTATACATGTAATAAACAATCTGGAATGATTCACTTAACTTTATCAAATTTCACTATATGACTTTCATGAAAATTTTATAAAAAATGTGAATGTTAATATACATACAATTTTAAACAGTACATGGGCTACAAAGGTAGGAATTCAAGTCCAAAAGAAATTTGGACCAACTTCAGTTAGGAAAAAATAAACAGATACATACATATATTCATGGGTGATGGTTTAAACATATTCTAAACTCTAAAGACTACACATTTAGTGTTTGATTACATAGACTGAATTATAAAGCATGATCTTTATGCATTTAATCATACATCCACTAAAAGATAACTTGTCATCAGCTTCCTTTACTTCATCAATCTTCTCATTTTATTAGCAATACTAATAGAGATAATTTAGAAGGTTTTAATAAAAATAGAGTGGGAATTTCAATCTGCTTGATATGTCGGGCCCATTTGACCCGTTTTCTTTTTATTTTACCCCTTTTTACGTTAGACATAAAACAACCTGCATCAACCTGTAAAAATATATACGGGTTGAAATTGGCACCTCTAGTTCAAGTCAACTTATCTAGTTGTTTGAAATAACGATGATACAGAGAACATCTAATTTTGAGGTAGATTTATTACAAAGCATATGAATACCTCACAAATGAAAGCATGCTCTTTTGAGCCTTTAGGTAAGGATCAGTGCTAGTTTGGGGTGCTCACATTTACCACCGATGATAACCAAATGGAAGAAATCGGCAAGACCAACAGTTGAAATCATTAGCTCAGCGTTTGGCCTAGGGGCATTAGTAACAGTAGCAGGTTTCAACCCATGATCTTCAACCCATTTTGTTAACTTGTATAGACCCTTTATAGGCTCCACCTTTTCCTTCACCAATCTGTATACAAAATAAAGATCACACACCAAATCAAAACACAAAAACACAAACAAAAAGAGCGTCTTACTTTCTAAAATATTCTTCTTTGTCTTCACAAAACTTTAACCCCCTTGGGATATCATATTGGAAAATGACAGCTGCAATGTCTTCATCATGTTTTCCGGAAATATTCTGAACAAAGTAATCTTCATCCATCAGAACACCATTATTAAACCGATTTGTTAATGTGAAACATTGATTAGCAATTATTTACAATCATTATAAGCAAAAGATAAGTATATACCTCCAGAAGCATTTCTCAAAAAGCAATGTGGTGGATGGGATCTGAATCGAAAAGAGTTCCATGACTCCATCAACGTCAAATAACATTGCTTCGAGTGGAGAAATGCAGTAAATACAGATTTGCTGTTGAAACGAACCAAAAACTGAAGTCAATGTTTTTTCTCTTTTTGTGTACTCATCTGGTAAGAAACTAAATGTATACAACTATAGCATGATGTGAGGATAAGATTAGCACCATTACCATACAAACCACGGCCTTCTTTCAAACATTACAGTCGAGTAATGGAGAGCCTAGCGCCTCATGGATGTACGCTTCCTGCCAAAAAAGAAAAAAATGATTAATGAAAACTTGCCCTTGCGAAAACTGTGTAAAGTACACACAACACACGCACAGAAAAAAATGATTAGTGATATTCTAAATACAACTTGTGGTCCAAATTAGTATTTTCTTATTATAAATGTATACCTTTATTGGCTAAGAATAAGATCAACTACATTAGGAAGCTTATCAACTGTAGTCTGCATAACTACACTTCGAGCAGTGGCAAAACACAACTTCTTTAGCCGCTCCTGAAACCGCGAACCACCTATTCCATAATTGCTTCATTGTCTGATAGGTTCGCAACCCCCTGCTTATGACAGCAACATAAAAATCATCAAATAATAACCAATACAATGAGAAAATGTACATAAAAGTAACATACAATAGTGACATTTGTAAGCTAATAAATTAGAATTTATGTACCCAACTGAGACCATTTTTCACTTGATGATAATGGCTTCAAGGAAGCTACTATTTTACACTAATGATTTAGCTCAGACATCAGAGAAGGTGATGCCCAAGCTTGAACCCAAGACCTCACTTGCGGATGCCAATAGATGCAGCATACACTTTTTTACAAACTACATATCTATCTAATCTAATACATATATGATGTAATTAACCCTCACTGACATAACTAAAGATCTATGAATCTATATCTAATATCCAAAAACCAAAAGCAAAAAAAAGTCAACCACCAATAAATGTCAATTACTAATACCAATATGAACCACAAAACATAACAAAGCACCTGTGAGTGGCGTATTGTCATCACGTCACAAATATCAACTTTAAATGCAGATATATCCTCAACAACAATCAACACTATATCCACATATTTCTAACGCCGCATCTTGAAGATGAACATGAATATCGATAAACTATTGATTTGGGTCTGAAATTAATTTAACCTAATTTGATGTTGATGTATTTTGATTTGGGGATTTTTAATGTAATGGATAACTGGATAAGTGATGTTACCGTATTTTGGTTCTATGAGTATGAAGAAGAAATCGTGAGATGTTTCTTGAAGGTTAAAAGAGGCCAAAGAGGACACGGGCCAACACATACAGGCCAACCTTAGCCCATTTACAAAACGACAATTGGGAATGTCGTTTTTGTTTTGATCTTTAGTATAGTATACAACGACGGTTGGGGTTACGCGCTTCGAGCGCGGGCTGCATCACAGGATAAAAGTCAGGTCGGTTACTTTATCTGTTCGTTTTAAGTAACGACCACGTTAAGTAACGACCGACCTGACGGACTATTTTTGTAAATTTTTAAAAAAAAACTAACGGTCGTTACTTAACAGCCGTTAGTAGGGGGAGGGGGAATTTTGTAATTTTTTTAAAGTGAGGACGGATGTTACTTAACGTTCTGATTAAGTAAATCGACCGATCCAGGACTATTTTCGTAAGTATGTTAAAAACATGTAACTAGGTCTTTGTTACTTAACAGCCCATTAGTAGTGAGAAGGGGGAAATCGTAATTTTTAAGTTATGGTAGTTTTGTAATATTACGTCATAGTGTGGTTACGGTTATTTTGTAAAATTAGGCCCTAAATGGGTTGGCCGAATTTGCTGTCGGTTTTGGGCATGGGTCGCGGACGGTCGGGTCGAGGCTCCGTATTGTTTTGGAAAATTTATGCTAAATGGGTTGGGCCGGAATTTGGGCCGGGTTGTGGGCTGGGTCGCGGGTCGGGTCGGGGCTCCGTTTTGCAACCGGAGTTCCTGATGATTGTATATATACGAGTTGGGTTACCCGCGCTTCGCCGCGGGGCGCAAAGGACAAACGGTCGTTACTTAACGTTCGTTAAGTAACGACCGACCTGACGGACTATTTTCGTAAATTTTTTAAAAAAAACTAACGGTCGTTACTTAACAGCCGTTAGTGGGGGGAGGGGGAATTTTGTAATTTTTTTAAAGTGAGGACGGTTGTTACTTAACGTTCGTTAAGTAACGACCGATCCCAAGGACTATTTTCGTAAGTTGTTAAAAAAAAATTAACGGTCGTTACTTAACAGCCATTAGTGGGAGAGGGGGAAATTCGTAATTTTTTTAAAGTTAGGGTAGTTTTCGTAATTTACGTCATAGTGTGGGGTATTTTGTAAAATTTATGCTAAATGGGTTGGGCCGGAATTTGGGCCGGTTTTGGGCCGGGTTGTGGGCTGGGTCGTGGGTCGGGTCGGGGCTCCGTTTTGCAACCGGAGTTCCTGATGATTGTATATATATATAATAAGAGAAAGTCTGCTAAGGTTATATACCAAAGTACATGTGTAAGGAACTAGGGATGAGCATGGTTCTGTAACCGGTGGAACTGGAACCGAAACCGATGAATCCAAGAACCGAATTCTGAGAAAAAGTTGGAACCGAGAACCGAACCAAATATATTTTTCGGAACCGGTTCCGGTTCTTTGGGTCTACCCGGATAGAAACCGATATTTTGGAAAACAAACCTAATGCACTAATGAATTAAGGCAATAAAAAGCATAAAAATTTAATCATGATTCTATTTGTTTTAAAACACAACTTATTGATAAAAGTAAAAAAGCCAAACAAATTTAATCATGATCAATATTTATTTACACAAACTCGTGGGTATATAACTATATTTTCATAGTTATACATGAATTAAACTAAAGTAGCAGTAGCTTATGACCATCTCGTTAAATTACAAATAAAAATCAAATATAAAACTTACCTCCATTGTTTTGATTATGAGTTTAATGGATTAAAGTTTAAGGTTTAATGTGTTTGGCTGTGTTTTTAAAGTAGGCTACTATGGTTTTTTATGGTACGTATAATTTAGGATTAGTTTCATATATCACCCTACTATAACTAGTGCAATACCCGTGCGTTGCCCGGGTACACCGTTTCAATAATAGCTTTATTCATCTAAACCTTTCCATGTAAAACGACATCGTTGAGAACCATTTTCTTTATGTAACGCTTACAAAGTTGCAGCAAAATATTATTTAAATGTGGTTGTTATTGCTAACCTTTAAAACCTAAATGATTATTTTACCCCCTTGTGCATCTTCTTAAAACTTTTGCGATTTGTGAGCTGATATAACTACTGCTACTACTACCAAAACGAAAAACCATAAATGCCCAAAACTATCGCAGCTAATTATATGCTCAAAACTATCACAAACGTAAAACAATGCTCTTTTTTCATGTTTGCGTCTATTTCTTTGGAGGATAAAAATACGCGTCCAAAACACTTAACCTAGCCATGATATGCTTCAAATCATGGCTTAAGTAATAGAATATGGATCGGTGGTCCACTGGTCCGTGCGATATCAACTCCCGTTCAGTGCCTCGTATCATTTGAATAAAAGGTTTCAAACTTTCAATTAAACATCAAGAAAATATAATCAAGCACTACCCGTACACAATTGCATATACTTTATACACCCAAAAATGCTTTTGTATATCAGTTATTCTTCGTAAAGTATAATTACAACCAGGAACCACAAAGGAATAACCATTACATGTTTAACATGTAACAAATTAGTTTGAGGTATGATAATCAAATGTATCATATAAAAATATTTTAAACATACTGTTAAAAGTGCATCTATTTTTGAAAGATAAACTTTGATGACTGCTTTCTACTAAAACAATCTCATTTCAAATGAATAGATAAACGTGCATCGAATGACTGTTGAATTAAAGAACTTAAGAAGTAAGAACAGAGTTATGCGAATCACACAGTTAATACAC
>BQNB010070238.1:0-33199 GCA_026074375.1 Tanacetum coccineum
TATATATATAAGTGAAAAAAATGCACGGGCTGCCATTTGCTTATGTTTGTGTTTATCTTGTCTGAGTCTTTGGCTTAGCAACCCAACCAACGTGTATTCTTATATATAATTAGCTAACCCTTCCACTTCAAATTCACCCAAAAATCACTCAAATGTATCCCACCTATTTCCATTTCCATTAATGTTACCTTACACCTACACCCCACAACCGTTTAAAAGACCTCTTTGATAGTAATGATTAATACTTGCGTCTAGCGGTGGAGGTTTGATCCTTTACCAAGCCTATGGTAATTTATATGCTATGGCAGGTAATGAGTGTTTAATTTTCCGTTTCCCATAGTTGTTATAATTTATTATACACCCAAGTGAAAGAGAGAATCCCAAACACTTATGTGAGGTGCTAGTATATGCTTTCCGTGCTTTTAATTATGAGGTCTAGAAGGTTGTGTTGTAAAATGCTTTTAAAGAGTAGGTTAAATGACCCTCATATTGCTATTGTCTAGATAGAAAAGCCATTTACTTGAGGATAAGCAAATTCCAAGTGTAGGGGTATTTGATGAGTGTCATTTTATATACTATTTCGGGGTCATTTAACCCCCTAAATCATGCAAATATGCTCATATTACATGCTTAATCGTTTCTTTTCAGGTTTTTAGCACTTGGATGGCTTTTGAAGGAAATACACGTGACTTAGGCTCATTTGGAGAAGAAACGGACAAGATTACGGACCTACACCAAATCTCTTAAAGGTTTATGCAAACAGTGGCAGGAGACGGCGTCGTAGGCATAAAGTGACGCCATCGTGATCTATCTAGTGACAGAGTCAAAACGTGGCCCACCTAAAGAAACCCTATAAGATTTTGTGTCACAAGATTGAGAAGATTATTTCACTTGCGAGCGAAGTACCAGATATTGTTTTGCCATAACTCCTTCATACGAACTCGGATTTCGACGATTCAACAGCCCACGTGATCGAAGCGAGAAAATCTACAACTATGCAAAAAATGAAGCTGAGACGACGTCAGGATTTTTGGCGACAGCATCGGGATTTCCGACCTAGGGTTTTCATATAAATATAGCCTCATAACTTCATTTTTATCAATCCCCCAACCCTAAGTCCTATTCTAGGGTTTGGGTAGGTGTTTTTCCAGCAACTTAGAAGGTCTAATTTAATCCATAAACATCTTGTAATGGTTTGATTATCACTTATATCTTAATTCATGTCATCAATTCCTTTTTTTGATTATGATTTCTCTTGTTTAAGTTTGCTTGGCTAATTCATCTAGTATTTATTTGGGAATGCATGAAACTTATCATTGATTGATTATATCTTATTGTTTGTGACAGATTCAATAGGTATAATTGATTATATTTTATAATTCTTGTTTCCTATTGCTTCTTGTTGATGGATGTGCGTGTTAGGCTCTAGAAAACCAGTTTTGTCTGTATCGTTGTTGACATGTCTAGGGAAACACGAGTAGTATAGAAAGGATACCATCAGTAATAGTCTTCATACTACCTTACCCCTTAGATGGTTGATCCCTCTTAAGATATTTCACATGCATTTAAAATACTCTTAGGGGCCTTGTAATAGTCTTCATACTACCTTACTTGTATGTTGCCTTAACAGAATATTAAATAGACAACAGGTTCGTGTAATCCGTTCATGACCTAGGAAATACTTACACATTACTTCTCAAGTGTGACAAAGCATCGAGGTATAATTGGATAGTCAGCAAGAGTATTGCATCCCAGGTGAATACGCTTCATTGTATATTTGTTATTTAGTTTATTAGTTTAATTAGCTTAAAACCAAACCTCTTTAAAATCATAATTTACTTGCTTTTATAAAATATAAAAACACAAAAATAATCTCCCTTCAACCTTTAGACCTTAGTGAACATTCGATCCGGCCTTCAGTGCTATTCCCCTAGAGAACGATAACAATCCCCAAGTCTTTCCTATACTACTACTAAAACGGTTAGGTACTCTGCCTAGGGAGTTGTAAAACTTCTTGTTGAAGTCCTACGACGACCGCATCAGTGTCTCGGGGAAACACGGAGTCAACACTAGTTTGAATGGAAAAGACGTAAATAGATAAGGACCATTGATGCAATATTTGTAAACAACAAGGACAAATCATGCAATTTAGACTTATGTTTATGACTTAAATGATCGTTTCTATGCAGTTACGGTGACGCTTCATTTTCTACTTACAATGATGGACATCACAGATTCAATGCACAAAAATTATAAAGTGATTTAGTTATCATGTCTTAATTCCACTTATTCTACTCAGATATACATCATAAATTTGCTTACTTAAAATTTTATTGGAATGGCCATTCTACGAGGTTGCTGGATGAACTTTTGAGCTTAACCGATCTACAAGTAACATAAGCGTATTGCAAGTTTTGGTTTGTGCAAGAAATTGCCGAAGAAGATGGTTTCTGGTGAGGTATAGTCTACCTCGGAGCCTCCGAACAAGGAACATAGCTTAAACACCTCCGCCGGACTAGCACGGGCTAAGCCAGACATGTACTCTAGAGAAACTAGTATGTCGAAGGACAGATCAGGTCCGGAGTCTCCAGTCCTAGGGCTAGACTAGCAACACCCAGGGGCGAGCCGACAAAGGTACAATACTTGGTTATGACACTGGACCTTGGGATGACCTGAGCTTACAAATATACCAACAACAACAAAAAGAAAGGGGGGAAAAAACACCACTCACGATTGTCTCGTTGGCCTAGACGACAAGCACCTTTGTTGTCTGGTGAGACTCAAACAATACAAAGATGGGGAGTTCACTCTCCTGGACGGACCATGTAACACACACTCCAGACCATATTTGTATCTTTACATTTTCTCCACAATTATCTCATATCACCGTACTTACTCTTACACCAGAGTTGGTCCCGGACTAAAATCTTGGGGCGAGCTAACGGTGTTCTTTCTTATTTTCAACTAGGATACAAAGAAGGAACCTCCGTAGGAGCCAAGCTGACCAAAATACTCACAAAGACCGAGGTCCTTTTACCAAGCCCAAGGAGGCCACGTAAATTTACCTTAACATCGCGTCATCCTGGTGGGAACCCGCATTCCCAATCTACTCTGTGTTGTTGAAGAGAAAGCAAAAGTCATGGCAGACTCGCATTCTACGGAAATAAGAGCCCAAGGCCAAGAAGTTAAGAGCTTGGGAACGTGGGATCACAAGAAAGACTTCGAAACAGCCCTTATACCCCCGAGTCACCTACCTTCCAGTTCATCTTGAGAAAAAACATGAACGTGTGGAAAACGATGGTTAAGAGATCAGGGACCGATGAAGAGGACGAAAAGTCAAGGCTCCAGAAAGAATCCCACCTATTTAGTAGGATGAAGCAAGCTCCAGCACAGTCAATTGACTGAGGGATGGCCCATGACAAGGGTATGTTGGGAATGATTAGGGGCAAGGGACGCCGGAAAAGATCATACGAAATGATGGAACCTTAGATGGACAATGAAATCTCATTTCCTTCCGTTCCTAGAATGCCAAGTGGTTTAACTCTATTGCCATATAATACTCGACACCTTATCGAAGGCTTCCAGGTTCGGAGGATATACGTGGATGGGGGAAGTTCCTCAAAGGTAATGTATGAGCACTGTTTTAGAAATTTGGGAACCGAAATAAAGGCAAAACTCAGGGAGTCACGGGTGCCGCTGGTCGGATTATCCGGAGAGGTAAACTATTTGATGGGGGCTATCGACCTTAACATAACCATGGTAGAACTAGATAGACTCTGAACAGTTACCATGGAGTTCGTGGTGGTTAAGTGTCACTCTCCATATAATGTCATATTGGGCAGGACAGGAATGAGGAGCTTGGGGGCCATGGCATCCACAATCCATTCGATGATAAAGTTCCCTACGGCAAACGGAATCACGACAATGGTAACTAAGAAAGAGACTCTCCAAGAATGCCGAAGGATGGAGGAAGCACATGGACATGCCCCGGAAAGGATAATGACCCACCCCCTGATGAAAGCTTCTGAACCAGATGATTCATCTATAAAGAAAAGAAGGGAGACCCAAGAGGAGCAACGTCTTGAGGCAGGGCAACCAGATGTAACTACGCCACGTTCGTCGCCGCTGGAAAGAAAAGCCACCCTGAACGAAAAGAAAAAGGATAACAACAAAATGGTCGAGACCCTGAGGGAAAATAAACCTCCAAAAAAGGTGGCGGTTCATGACAAATATCTGGATCAACCCATTACGATAGGGAGGAACCTATCCGCAGAGGGTAGAGCCGAATTAATAAAAGTGTTGCGTAAGCATGCCGACGCTTTTGTCTGGGTTCTGACGGATATGACCGGAATACCCCGTTTTGTTGCAGAACACGAGTTAAAAACATATCCTCAAGTAGAGCCAAGGGTCCAACAAAAGAGGAGCATAGCTTTAGACAGAAGGAATGTGGTAAAGAAAGAGGTGGAGGAATGGCTCTAAATGCCGGTAAGTGAAAAGTGCGAATAAAAAAAAAAAAAATAAAAGGATAAAAAGAATAAAAAAAGAGAAAAAAAAGAAGAAAAAAATAAAAGACAAATAAAAAAAGAACTATAAAAAAATAACGGGCCCACATGGGTGGGCTAAAACGCCGTCCTAGTAAAAAAGGCGGATGGTAGTTGGAGGATTTGCATTGACGTTAAAGACATGAACAAGGCCTGTCCTAAAGACCTGTTGATAAAATTAAATAACGTCTATTTATTAGCATCATTTATCCCATGTATAATGTTTGTTTTATATTGTTTTATATAAGATTTGATACTTAATCGCTTATTTGTATGAATCTCAGTTATTATCGAACATTTGGCAAAAGATGGAGAAAAGACGTGTTTTTTGAAGCATAAACCAAGAAGTTTGAGAAACTAACTGATTACTGACATCAATGCAAACCCGTATCAATTCTAGAAAAATACTCGTATCTAAGACTTATGAAGTACCAAGACCATTTGCCTACTTTGAAGAATACGCCGTATCCACATCAGTAGATACGCCGTATATGATACTTTGGTCAACTATCAAGAAAAACACGTTTACGGCCAATACTCCGTATCCGAATACCCAATACTCCCTGTTGGTAGAAATATTGCGATATTTAATCTATACATTCTCTTTATGTTTTGGTGATGACAAACATGCAACTTATAACACATAACATAAAGTGCTTAAGTTACTCGTAATCACTAATCATCAATTCGTCAACATCTTTCGACGTCTCAAGTTTTCTTCAACAATAAATTTAAGTTCGTACCCGACGTAAATCACTAAAGGTATGAACAAACAAACTTTAATTTGTTGAATGATCAAAGAAATTTTTTAAACCTTACATTTATAAAATGGGACAAACATTTTTAAAATATATACAACACATTTTTGTATTTATAAGAAATGTTTTATTCAAAATAAATATTTTGAATTCAAATTTTCCACCTAAAACGGCTAGAAAAAGTCCGGTAAACACCTCTCCTGAATAGGACAAAAAGATGAGCGTCTGAAAATGAGCGGCCCCCTTAATTATAAGGGGGTCGGCACCCTATTTAAGGAGACCTGCCATAGACCCTGCTTCTCCAGCTTGTCCTATAAATACTGGACTATTCCCTAACATTTTTCTTAACTCTTTGCACAAGTTTTCTCAGATCTAAACCTGTCATTTCAAACCTTCCTTGATCACTAACTTATATAAGTTTGTTTAAAATGTGATCTAATCATCCATCCATTGAAGTGCAAGAGAAGAACTTTCGTTATCATTAAGATACGAAGTTATGTAGGCTACTTAGGGCATTCGTGACATGTCTTACATTCACAATGTATAGATCGAGTCCATGTATTCCAAACTGTGTAATTGCCTTGATCTATGGTGAACATGGTGTATATTGTATTAGATCGTCGGTGAGCTTACCAAGTAAATGTTAGATAGTTGTGAGATAAGTAGTGTGTGAAAGTGAAGTTGTGAAGTTGCGAAGAAGGTAGTGAAGTTGGGAAAAGTCTCCGTGAAGTTGTGAAGATCGTGAACAAGTCGTGAAGTCGTGATGTGGTATAGTGGTTCTAGCTAAGGATTAGAACACAGACATTTACTTTGTTTCCGTAAATCGGTGTAATCAATCGTTGTGTAACGATTTTCTCCGCCTTAAGGGAGCTTGTTTTGACTAGTGAAGTAAACTCTCAGAGGTGTGGTACTCGGGGAGTAGAATAGGGCGAAGAGGTGCTTCGTACCCGAACCACTTATAAATCATCGTGGTCCGGTTTGGCATTTCCTTTCACTATCTCTTACATTTTATACTCGCATTTAATCGCGTTATATTTATACTGTGCATTTGTGTGATGTTTTTGATTATAATTAGTTTTTAAATTATGTCTTTAAATAAATGTGAATATTGTTTTGGTATTTATTGTGTAAATCGATTATTAATATGTGTATATAACTTGTGTGAACCACGCCTCATAGTGTATCACACATATCGGTAATTTGGATACAAACAGTTTAAATTTTTAATGGAAACGTAATTCACCCCCCGCCCCCCCCCCTCTACAAATCCACAATTGGATCAAGCCCACGCCGCTTTAATTTCAAAACAAAATGGTTTTAAAAAAATTGAGTACGATCCAATGTATCAAAATTCCCATTCAGGGGGATAAATATAAAAGTGTTTTTGTTGATTAACTTGTATTAGTTTTGATCTTATATACACTAATGATACAGCTCGAGATAAAAAGATGCTTAAAAAAGTCTGTTATATCTCGTGTTAAATCAGAAAGTTTACACCTTTCCGCCGCAAAGTCAGAAAACAATTTTTTACAAAAATCGTAATTCTGAGTATCAGGTGGGCGGCCCCCTTAAATATTTGGGCGGCCCCCTTAATTTTAAGGGGACCACCTGTCTGATTCGGCAGTTTTTCAGAAACTTTGAAAAATCATATAAAATCAACCGTAAGTCCGTAGAAGTCGTGCCACCCGCCATTTCGAAGAGAATTGAGTCTACTTTCATATAAAAATACTTCCAAGTATTTATTTCAAACTTAATCTAGTCAGAAAGGCAAAATACTACTTAATGTCCAAAACGTTGAGTCTCGTTTTAACGTAAAACTTGTATTTTATCTTTTCCTTTCGAGTCGGACATTTCTAGTCGATATATCTTTGAAAAATGGTGTAATTAACTTTTCAAAAATATTAAACTTGATTTTTGAAATGGGGAGGAAAGTATTTTATTTTCAAATAAAACCGAGCTATGTATACGTTGTTGTATCTAATACACAAAACGACGACAAGTACTTTTATGTGTTATGCTATGTGATTATATGCACTTCTTTGTGTCTTAAGTTTGTTAATAGAAATTATTAAATGATTGTTGCTATTTCTAATTGAGCTAATTGAATATCTAAGCACATGTGCCATGTACACTATTCGTTTGTAGCTAGTTTTTCGAATTATGCCTAACTAGAACTTATGCTAGATTTCTTGCATTAAGATTACGAAATTGCTCTTGCATTGCATATAGGCATAGATCACTTAATTTACAAATGTCACATAAACATCTTGTAAATCTTTTCGAGTATGGGAATATACTTATGAATAAAAGTTCAATAACTTATCAAGTATATTATTAAATATGTTAAAACTAGTCACCTAAATATTTCCAACGATTTAATCTATTTTCAACAACACGTTTAAATATTTTTAACAACTTGCTTTGTTTGACCTTGGGTTGGTTAAACAAAAGAAAAGATTGTATTAATACATCAGTAACTAAGAAAAAGAAAATGCTTGTGCTTGCATGGTTCTAACATACACACATAATTATATTTTTCTAAAAACATATAGTATTTTACAAAATATGTGTGTTGTATAAAAATTGTTAGAAAACTCATATATATACTCATAAAATGTCAAAAACTATGTATATTATACATAACAACAAATAGTTTTTCGCACAAGTAAAATTTACGACAATCTTGGAATAAGAAATTAACTTATCATTATTCATCAACCTCACCTTACAACTAATCTTTGGATTAATGGAACACACTATTTAAATGTTTATTTATTTTCTTTTAAATGAGTGTTCGTGAGGGTCAAGAAAGATTTCGAGAATATATCAATTCATTATTCAAATTATGATTGATATCTTTATTGAATCTAATTGACAAGTTTTCGTGTATGGACATGAAATTGGATTCTTATTTGTTTAGCTTCAAGACTATATCAATATATAGAGATATTATCTTGGATCTACATACTCAATCACACTAGATTGATATGAAAATAATTACATCCTTTTCTAGATGAAAAGAATATGCATCGGATCATAAATCACACTTTTGTTGATGATGCCATATTGAGTCTACTTGTCCAATGGTTGTGTTCCAAATATTATACTAATATGTTTAATACACGCATCAAATACACAATGAAGTAGGATTGACGACTTGGATGTCTCGTCCGAAATATTCAAGGAATTTACATTGCAATGCAATTGGTAAATGTGTCATTTCTGAAAAACCAAACACGAGCAAACTAACAATACATGTAAACTTTGCTCTTACAACATAAAAGCACAACTCATAGCTAAAATTTCACTTTTAACTAAATTCTAAAATAAAATTTATATTCTTATTTATTTACCTAGGATAACATGATGTTTGGGAAATATTATGTTTAATGATTTTATGGACTTATCGTATTAAACGATTGATAAATGATAATATATATCCTATGCATCTTATTTTCTTCGTAGCATAAATGGTTGTGTTACAAGAAAATACACTTCATATCATTTGAAAAAATACAAGTTATTAGAATTGAAAAATAACCTATCAAAATATGTATCAATGCATAAACAAGTAAAAATACATTTATTCAAATACTTATTTAATTATGATATACAACATTGATAAGAATATTAATTTTAGAGAAGTATATTTTTTTTAAAATAAATAAAATATGTATCTTTTCGAACATTTATCATTAAAGAATCACAAACTCAATTAAGATAAATAATATTGATGAGATTCAATTCACATGGCATGAAATAAAGAATTCTTAAAACACTCTCAATATAACATATTTGTCATTGTCACAAATAAACACATCTCATGAAAGACCAAAAGACGTTAATTCACATGTACAACTACCAATGTAAGATTGACTAAATATAAGACATCCATTAAATCAAGCATATTAATCGAAATCAACAACCAATATTGTCCTTGAACAAAACATTAAAACATCTTGCTTATGCTTATCTTGGAATTCCGCACATCTTGATTAGGATTACACGAACCAGAATTAAAGTATGTTAGTTGAGTCATGTTAAGTCCTCTATAAAAAGATAATACAAACTTTATCTTTACTACACTTCATTAGGCAAATATAAAAATTCTATTTTGTACAACTTGATAATGACTACTGGAGAATCTATTGCACAGAAATTCAATTTGACCTAACTTTGAATTGCTCCAAGAGTGAAGATGGGTTCGGTGTATAAAAACTAGTAGAACATAGGTCGTGGTTTTAGTCCGCCTGAATTGAGCACCACTAGTGATAGTCTCATATTCATTCTCTAATTTGATTAAATGGCTCTTCCTAAATATGCCTAATGATAGTATACATCGATAAACTTTGTATCTCATTAGGAGTACACACTAAGCACGTAGAAATTAGGCTTTTCCTTAGTCAATCTAGACAACATCGCTGGCATCCTCACCAAACCACTCAAACGTGAACCGTTTAATTTTTTTGTCTAGGTCTAGGAATGATGAAACAAATCTCATAAACGTGTCATTCTCATTTTAATAGTCTTGTTACTATTAAATAACATACCTGATAAATCTCCTGATAACCTAAATTCCATATATTCGAAAGTTTAAGCATTTTTTTAATTTTGCGAAATGCAAAATAAAAATGTCACCAATTGTGTTCAGTCTAAGTCGTTTCACAAAAACTGTAGTAAAATGGATAACATAACACAAGCAGATTAGATGGTTGGCTACTTAATCTAATAGAGAGAAATTGATATTTCTAGAGAGAGAAAATGCAAGTACAAAGTATTATCATAAAAATGAACAAACCACCCTTCTTCATGGCGTGGAAAAGGGTTTTTATATACATGTTTTGTGAGCTAAATGGGCTTGGGTATGGGCCTAACACTTGGTGAAAAGACTCGGCCCAATACCGAAAAGTCATAACGCATTACTTTTTTGACTACGATCTTGCTTACTAAACAATTACACGGGGGTGACCTATACTTTTTCATAATCCTAACAGATCTCCCCTAAGGAGGTCACCCCATAAATACAATTACGAAAACATAGCATTCTAGTTCTTCGACCTTCATGTCTATAGCTCTGTAGTTCTTTGATTCTTCATTCATTGAAGATCGTTGTACATTATGAAGTGATCCTTTGAACTTTGTTCCTAAGACTTGCGTAAAAATCTTTTGAGCTTTTCTTTGAGATCATCACCACAGTAAATCTCTATAATCATCCTATGTTTTGGGAAGTGTTTCCGTTCAGTTATGTTTGACCTTCGGACCCGTAGCTCAACTTTTCTTGATTCATGATACCACTTCTCAATTGCGTGAAGCTTTTTGTAGGTCAATTAGTTGACATGATGTCTTTACTTGGAAACATTAAGTGTGAACATTAGGTGGTGAATTGACTCCACTAGAACGAGGTGTCACCATTTCCATTTTTACTTGAGCCTGTAATAAAACAGTTAGCAATAAAGCTTGTGGACGAATATGGCTTTGTTATTCGCCCAAGTCTGGTTGGATTAACCTCTGGATCCGTGAGGACCGGCCTGTGATCAGGTAGATTCATCTTAAGAAGAATTCCCTTGACAAGATTTCTAGTATAAGTATCAGATCATCTAATGTGTAACCATCAAAATCTCCATACTTGCCTGTTCTCTGTATCGGAACGTCTCAAAGCAGACATCACGGAAAAGAGTGAATTGGTTATTACTATCATACTAGATAAAGAGAAACATTGATTGAAAATCATCGACTGTCATTTAAGAAAGTATTTGTGACACATCGAGAGTGTTTGATAGCATAAAATCAAATTTCATTAGAAACTCATTTGTTTTGAATAATTCATAATCGATGTGCTTAGGAAAATCAATTGTGAGCACATCAAGAGGTTTTCCAAAATGGTTCGTTTATTCACAACCTGAACAAGTTTTATTCACAAGGAATCGACCATCGTTGCTTTCATTTTTCAACAAGTTAATCTATAGTGATCTCACATGTCACCTACCAAGAGCTTGTTTGATGTTGGCTCTAGAAGATTTCCATCTTCAATGCGAGTACTTTCGATCACATCATATTGTTCAGGCAAAACACGAGGATAAAGCGAAGGACTCTTAAGAATCTTTACTTTTTGTCACATTGTGTGAGAACAATCTCATATGGGATAAGTGTCCAACAGAGATTTGTGGATGATCACATTACTTCTAGAACTCAATAGTGCATTTTTTGGTTATTAGTATTCGAAGCTGGAGCAGACTGCCACCTTTTCAATATCATCTAACTCAGAGTGAGAGAGATGATAGAAATGTATTGATCTCCGTGAGAAATGAAACAAGAATCCTTTGAGGGATCTTGAGTGGCTAGGGAGAGTTGTACAGCGTATCACTGGGTCCATGATACTTATCTTCAATGTCGCAATCAACCATGTGAAATTCCTGAAAGCATATGTATTGACCCGGTTTCTGCCTAATGTTAAAGGAGGGCTGCTTTCTTTCACCCTTTATCTTAACAATCCTTTTCATTCTTCAACCCTTTCAGTGCATACCGAGACATAATTACTCGACCTTTTGGGTTTATTCCAGTACAAGCTCATCTCAGTCCGCACAATTCCCTATTCTCACATAACTACTTTTTGTAATCATACCTAAGGACTTCTACACTAACTAGTGGATTGTCCCTGGGTAGATCCCTCCGGCTCTAGCAGGATCATGGGAACAAGTACCTAACCATACATCCTTATAACTCCGATAAAGTAAATACAGGGTCGGTCTTTGGTACTAATCTCTTCGCCCAACATATACCATTTGCTCCCCCTTAATATGTGCATCGATATTCGAAAAAGTTTAGCACATATGGAGGAGCCTACACTTAAGTTTAAAAGATCACATTTTATATCAGATTTTCATAATTAAATCACATTTTCTCCCTCGAGCAAAAATTTCAAATCCGTTGAGATTTTGGGTCTCAATTGATTTAAGTTAGGAAAATTAGGGAGAAAGAGTGTCAGGTTTATATAATCCGAATGTGAAACATATAGTTACTTAATATACAAGCCTAAGTTACAGTTTTAGTCACGACATAATAATGTACATATTACAACAACATATAAAATAGACTACCCCTCATTCGGTTCTCTGCAGTAATCGGTTGTCTAAGTGTAAAAATGTTAATTTTCACTTGACTTTTGGTTGGAAGCACTCTGGGGACAAGCGTTGCAGGTGTATTTGGAGGATACACAGTCAACGCTTTGATTGGTCTGGTGTTCTGCTCTTTGAGAGCTTCAGCTTTCATTTTAACAATATCTTGAGACCAAAATATTTGTTCCGGGGTCAGTTGTTTCTGTGATGTGAAGGTCGCTAAAAAATTCTCTTTCGAGTAATTAGGCGGTGTGATATTGACCTTATTATCCACACATTCATTAGCTTTCATTTTATCATGCATTTTCTTCCTAGAAATTTCAGTAAGTTCTAGGGTCTCCTCCCCGTCACGTACTACGGCCGGTGCATGATTGGGTGTGACAATTACATGACCACTATACAGGGCAGGCTGAGCTTGCCTTGCACGATGTAGACATAGGGTTCTTGTAGCCAATTGCTACCTTATTCACATCATCATTATAAGACCTAGGTTTACCATCTGTGAACATGTTAAAATAGACTGGCCTTGTTTGTAATAGATTAAGGGGTCCTCGACCTTATCTTTTAAAGCTTTTAAGTCCAAAAATTCTTCAAGGTATTTATTTTTCTGATTAAAATCCTTTTTCAAAGATGTAACTTCATCCACCATTAACTTTTATGTTGATGGTAGAGGCAAGTTGCAATTTTACCAGATGAATGTTCCTTTTCAAATTCTCTTCTTAATATTACGGTCACAAATAACTATTCTTAGTTGCTCTCAATCATTTGTACCGGTTCGGTAATTCCGAACCTTGCCCGTCCTTACATATAGTTCCACTAGTTCCTTATTAGGCAATTCAGCATTTAACAAATTATTAGCTACTGTATTCCGGGGTGTATGAGAGACAGATAGGACATCAGATTCATGCACATCATTATCTATCATCACATATGCATCATTTGGAACCCATAGATGGCAATTAATTGTGTACAACAGGCACAGCGTTGACCTAAAACATACTGATCATAAGGAGTCATATTACTATCACTCGTATAATCGGCATGTGAGTCAACAACGTGGTTTGGTTGTACATCATCGTGCATCTCGTGTTCTTCATGATGATCACAAATAGCATCTTGATAGTGATCATGGTCATGTACCTCAGATAAGACGTCCGAATCATAAGACGGACCGGCTTCATTACAAACTGGATCTGCGGATGATAGATTAGCCATGAACATAGTTTGTGCCGTAGGAGCCTCATCAACATCAGAATCATACGCATCACAGTCATCAGCTTGAAACACATTATCCACATTGAGAGCTAAGTCTTGAACCGGTTGCTCATCCACATCTTCATCAATAGCATTGTCCTGTCCACCAGCTAGGAACAATAACTGCTCTTCATCCAAGACTACCCCATTCTCTTGAGCTTTGGCATCTTCAACACTTGCTTTGAAGTTTTCGAGGTTCAGAAATGCTTGGGTTGAGTGTAGTTCCTTGCTATGTGGCCTACCCCATTGCAGTTGTAGCACTTAACCTGCCTAGCTTGACCCGGATTAGCATTCCCCACTCTGTTCTGTGCTCTCCCATAACCAACTGCACCTGCACCCCGTGCATTATTACCCTGTCCTCTATTCTGTCGACCCTGAACATTCTGAACAACAACCCTGCCGTCTTGTATAGTAGCTTGATTCCTTGTGTTGGACGAGGTTCTAAGTTTATTTTTATTTATGATGAAGGAGTTTTTTAGTATGACTGGGGTTGAGTAGGGCAAGTGTGTTGTTAGGTTTCTCGATTAGGTTATCATTGGAGAAAGTCCCAATTTAAGAATTGTGCGTGTCAGCAGAATGTTGTTGATGATAATAAGGGTCGGTGGATTTGTTGATGACTAAGAATGATAATGTTGAGGTGAAACATTAACATCAAGGCAAGAGTAACAACGGTCTGTTTTGTTGAGACATATAAAAATCAACATTATCTTATTCTCGTTGGCATGTGCCTCGTGTTGCTTCAGGTAAGCATATAGTTGATCAAAGTTTGAATCCTTCAAGCCTTTGTTAAGTTTCACAGCTGTAACAAATCTACCCCATTCAGGCAGCATGTTATTCACAAACTTTGAGTTCAACTGTATTTTTGACATTGTCATCTTGATGTTCCGCATGTCATTAATGAGCTTGGCAAACCGTAACATTAGTAGTCGTGAATGGTTTCTGCATTGTTCGACGAAAGTGTCAAAGTCATCATACAGTTGTGATTTTTACGTCTTCTTTGTTAATTCCGATCCTTCCAAAAGCACTCACATTGTCCTATATGTCCCTTTGCATCAGTGTAATGATTAATTAAGTGAATAGATATCTTTTGGTAAACCTTAAGTTATTATGTTTGTGCCCAATTCTGCATTGTACCTAACCTTCTCCATCCTGTGACAAATCCGAATAAACTCATGTCGTTCAAGACCCAGATTGAGTGAACAATCAGCTCCTTCGCAACAATTACCATCTGTTTCTCCAACTGAAATGTCTTTCATCGATTGACTTTTTAATATGGTAAACTCCCATTATCTTACCCCGACAGATAATCGAATACGTAGTTGCCAGACGCAAGTCAGACCTTAACAAGCATAGTGGTCAGGTATCGGAAACCGGCCACAATTATTATGGATGTCTCGGAAAATTAGCCATAGTAGATTACTTGTGATATGATTAATTGATCGATCAATGATTAGTGATTGTATGTTAAAAGTGATATTGTTTGTTGATTAGGTGATATGGTTGTTTGATTGTGATTTTGGAATTGTTGAATAAATTTAACTTAAGTTGATAATGAAACTTAGGCAAAAAGCAGTGAAGTTTTGTCAAAAGGCAATGAAGAATATTGAGATTTGATCAAAACGCAATGAAGTTTTGTCAAACCGTGAAGAATGTCAAACTGCAATTGAATAATCTTGAGATTGATCAAAATGCAAAGAACTCTGGATACTTGACAAAGCATGAAATCTTGTGACTTGGTCAAAACGCAACCAATTAAAAATTTGGGCAGAGTCTCTCCTAGTCAAAACGCAATGAAAGTCTTCAAAACGCAACCTGTAGTCAAAACGCAATCACCAAAACGCAACCTCAAGGTCAAAACGCAACCTCTAGGTCAAAATGCATTGATCAAAATGCAACCTCTAATGAGACAAAACGCAGTACAATAGTACTATACAAAATGATAAAACACAATGTACTTTCTTCACCAAAACGCAATGAAGAATGTCTCAGAAGGTCAAAACGCAACGACAAAAATACGAACTTTTTCACCTAAAAACACCTAAAAATCACCATTTGAACGTTTCACTGGTTTCACATGCACAACTTGGTCCTAGAAGGTTATAACAACTATAAAACCACTAACTTAACAACACAAAGAAAGGAGAGAGAATGTGAGATAGAGGTGTGGGGGGGGGGGGGGGGGGGGGGGGGGGGGGGGGGGAGTTAATATAACAATGAGAATCCAAAGGAAGTGTCAAGAATATGACCATAAACCTTCAAAACCCAAACTTTTGATCTAAACTAACCAAGGAAACGCACACACAATCTAGCTAATCATCCCATGGGCTCTGATACCAATTGTAGTATATTGGATATCATAACACAAGCAAGAGATGATGGGTTGGCTACTTAATCTTAGAGAGAGAAAGTGATATTTCTAGAGAGAGAAAATGCAAGACAAAGTATTATCATAAAATGAACAACCAACCCCTTCCCATGGCTGGAAAGGGGTTTATATACATGTGTTTTGTGAGCTCTATGGCCCTTGGGTATGGTCCTAACACTTGGGTAAAAGACCCGGTCCACAATACCGAAAGTCATATGCTACTTTCTGACTACAGCTTTGCTATACTAACAATACACGGGGTGACCGAGTCTTTTCATAATCCTAACAAGAAACTAACATGCCTTTATTATTAAAATAGATGGTTAATATCGTTCCGTCCACATATTCCCGTTACCACCTTTAATACAAAACCCTCGTACCTAGTTGTTTGATTTTTCTACGACAATCGCATATTCAAGTGAAGTGCTACATAACTCTTGATGAAGTTCATCGTATGCTAATCCGTCAACATCATGAAATTGTCCAAGCTCATCGCTTCGTAGTTAATCTCTTCATAATATTCTATTATTCCACAACTTATTCTGGAATGAGCGCAAATTAGAAGGGAAAGGAAAACACACATGTTCACATATATCCTTTAACCAAACACTCTCAAGAACTCACATAGGTGATTCTTATTCACTAGAAACCACAAGATACATTTCTACCATAAACTCAAACCTTATAACTATTATTCACTCTTGTTAGTGATCATTAGTTCTAGTACATCCCCAAACCACCAAAGTGAAATAAAAACCGAGACATCCTTACTACTATCAAACCACGAGTTATTCCACCTGTCACTTCACAAGAGTATCACCATTTTAACCATTCCCTACAAGTGAATTTTGTAATGAAATATGTCTCATCTTCATATCTTGACACTCATAAGCATGTGTGCCTATGTTGTCAAAAGTCTAGTGAATTTCATAATGAAATGCATCTCATCCAATCATTTCTACTTTTTAACAAGTAAAGAACACAAAGAAGATTATTCTATCTTCCAAAGTTTGTTGAGTCGTTAACATAATATCGTTTCCTTTCATTCGTATCATTTCCGTTTTTTGCAATTGAAGAACACAAAGATTGATATTCAACCTTTAAGTGAGTTTGAGTCTCACAGTTCCACCATTTTTACATTTTCACCTTTGTTCATCAATATTAACAACCATCTACTAACATTCTCATCAATGACATCTCCTCATCACAATCATCATCATCACAATTATCCTCACCAATGACATCCTTTAACAAACCCACATACAAACCATCAAAGGTAGACAAAATGAATGTGAAACCTATTTGGAGGAAGAAACTAAACCTTTGTAACACTTCTAATGAGCTCAATGTAAATTCATCTTACACAATGCCCAAACAACTCCTTCACATCATGAACCATCTTAAGAAAACAATCACCCCAATCAAGAATTACCAAATCCTTACATTAAGGACACTCCCACATCACCACAAGTTGCCTTGCATCCTCCATTTCCTATCTCACCCATCAATTCACATGTTACTCACACTCAATCTCTAACTCAAAGTGACAACCAAACTCAACACATACCACCTCCATCTCTAAGTAGAGAAAGCCTAGTTGATGACATTAATCAACTACAAGACCTATTAAACCTCTTAGCCATGCATCTATCCCAACAACAAAACAACATTCTCTTATCACCTTACTCTCCAAACCTACCAAACACCCAACAAACCTATAGTTAACACCTTCCCTTTCCATTCACGCTCATCCTTCTTCATTTATGTTTCCTCAATAAATCATCATTATCATCAACATTTAGTTTGACCTAAGCTTATGATAATGTTCATCCGTAAAGCACCCCAAACAATGAAAAAGCATAATAATGCATAACAAAGAAACCTTGATGATATTAGGAATCTCTAATACAACCATTAGTCTATTTAAATCCACATCATTATCTTGGTTAGATGATGATACCATAAGGAACGTGTTGATCGATTCTTAGCCCTTAAGCATGTGTCGGTCGAATCTTATCATTGGTTCCTAAACATTTCCATGTCTTAAGCATTCATCATTTTTTTATTTAGGTTGTTGTCTTTAGTGCCACACTTTAGAGTGCATATACCTAAAACATACATGATTTGTTTTCCTCACCTAAGTGTCTTGCATATATATATCTATCATCATCATTAAATATATATGTGCATTTTTTCTACTAACTTTTGTCCTTGTAGCACCTTTTCCGTTACTCGATTTCTTGGTGCCCCAATCAAGGGGGAGCATACACCAAGGGGGAGCATTTGCAAATGTCCAAGCCATTACGTTTGCAACCGTTTAAGACATCTACACATTTTTTTATATGTGTTTTTCATCCCTATATATATTTTTTGTTGCACGAAACTAACCATTGATGTAGGTTAAGAGTTTGCAACTAATTTGATCCATGGATCCGCTTGAGTTAATGTTCAAGGGATGTCATTGTTTAAAAGGGATTGATAGAATCAAGACTTCACTTAGGATGATGCAAGCTCGCCTCTTTGATTGAAGAGTTGAAGTGTAGTTAAAGTCTCGTCTAGGAGTCCACCTTTTTGTTTCGACAAAAGGGGGAGAAGAAGTGTAAACAAGTAACTTATACATTTTACTATGAGTTATAGTTTACATATTTTGTCATCATCAAAAAGGGGGAGATTGTTGGTAGAAATATTACATTACGATATTTAATCTATACATTCTCTTCATGTTTTGGTGATGACAAACATGTAACTTATAACACATAACGTAAAGTGCTTAAGTTACTCGTAATCACAAATCATCAATTCATACGTCAACATCTTTCGACGTCTCATGTTTTCTTCAACAACAAATTTAAGTTCGCACCCGACGTAAATCACTAAAGGTATGAACAAACAAACTTTAATTTGTTGAATGATCAAAGAAATTTTTTATTTTTCCAAACCTTACATTTTTTTATAAAATGGGACAAACATTTTTAAAAAACATATACAAAACATTTTTGTATTTATAAGAAATGTTTTATTCAAAATAAACATTTTGAATTCAAATTTTCTACCCAAAAACGGCTAGAAAGTTCCAGAAAAACCTTCCCCACAAAAAGACAAAAAAGGGAGCGTCTGAAAAATGGGCGGCCCCCTTAATTAATTAAGGGGACCGGCCATAATTAAGGGGACCGCCCTTGTATAATTAAGGGGACCGCCCAAATAAAAAATTAATATTTTTCCCTATAAATAGTGGACTGTTTCCACAGATTTTCTCACCTCTTTGCACATAGTTTTTCTCAGATCTAAACTCTTCTTTCAAACCTTTTTCTTTGATCACTTAACTTGTTATAAGTTTGTTTAAATGTGATCCAATCATCCATCCATTCAAGTGCAAGAGAAGAACTCTCGCTATCATCAAGATGCGAAGTTATGTAGTTTAGTTAGTGCATTCGTGACATGTCTTACATTCACAATGTATAGATCGAGTCCATGTATTCCAAACTTGTGTAATAGTTAGATCATGGTGATCATAAGAAGGTATGTTAGATCATGATGATCTTGGTAGTGTCTTGGTGATGTAAAGTTGTGAAGTGTAGGGAAGATGTGAAGTGTAGTGAAGTTGTGAAGTGTAGGGAAGTTGTGAAGTGAAGTTGTGAAGTTGTGAAGTGAAGAAGTTGTGTAGTTGTGAAGTTGTGTTGTGAAGTCGTGTAAGTAGTGAAGAAGTTGTGAAGTCGTGATAGATTGGTTCTAGCTAAGATTAGAACTTGACATCTAGCTTAGTGTTAGAAATTGATATAAGCAACGTTGTGTACGGTTTTCTTCGCCTAAAGGGAGCTTGTTGACTAGTGAAGATAACTCTCGAGTTTGGTGCTCGGGGAGTGGAGTAGGGCGAAGAGGTGCTTCATGACCGAACCACTATAAATCATCGTGTCCAGTTTGCATTTCCTTTTACTCATCTCTTTACATTTATACTTGCATTTATCGCTCTATATTTATATTTGCAATTGTGTGTTGTGTTACTTATATAGTTTTAATTGTGTTTGTGTCATGGATTGATGTAAACATTGATGTGAATATGTATTGTTGGTATAAAATTTATATAAACACTATTCATATTATATCACCCTTGATCGGTGATTTGATACGACACATTTTTAAGATTTTAAAAGGAAAACGTGTTCACCCTTCCCACCTCTCTACGATTTCCACAAATGTTAAACCAACGTGTCCTCATTATCACCTTGTTGGGATTGTTCCTGTGATAACTCATGCCTTGGATAACATTCTTCCTGATCTCACTTTACTCCTTTTTTCAATCATACCTAGGACTTCTACTCTATCTAATGGAGTGTTCCTGGGTAGATCCCTCCGGTTCTGGCTGGATCATGGAACGAATATACCTAACCTTAATCGCCTTATAATTCCTTAAGAGACAATAGTTGGTCGGTCTTTGGGTATTACCATGAAGATCCATAAAACCATTTGAAAAATCAATCAACATGTCTGAGAAATCATTTATGACACATTAAGAGTTTTTAAAGTTACCAAAAAGCTCCCCTTACACATATGCACCATATTATGAAAGAGTTTTGCACATACAAGGTTTGGGAACGCACTTATAGATTGAAGATCGTATCCATATTAAGCTTATTGATCACATTTTAATCACTATTCTCCCTCTCAAAAATTGCATATGTGGTGACAATTTTTGAAATATTAGTGAATTAAAAAACATGTTAATGTCTGGTAATTCACATGAGTCTAACTAAGTCTTGGGAGAACATAAGAGCATGCAAAATGAAACTTATTATTATACTCCCTCTCAATAAAAGATTAGAGTGAAAACTTGGAGTGTGAGTTTGTTGAGCACACAATTTTGAAAGAATTTGAAAATTTCTTTTTGAAAATACCTTGAAAAATTGTGCTCAACAGGAAAATGATTTTATATTTATCCTATTAATTATCATTCCCTTGGTGCTTATCGTGAGCATTCACAAACTTCGAATGTTTGTATGACATTGCTCAAGACCGAGAAGATATGAACTTCCCGTTGTTTATGATAAATGTACATAAATAAATATTTTCCTTTCTTTAGAGACCGAGTCCTAAGCTGACATTTACTTAGAATTTGTAGAGAAAAATTTTGAAAGGACATGTTTTAAAAGCATTTGAAACTCTCGCTCGAACTTCATTTATATACCCGTGTCAATATTAATCAACATTTCTAGGTACGTAAATGTAATCGATTGTCGAGAGACATGTCGAAGAAGATTATTTTTGGTATTTTTGAAATTTTTTGATTTTTGATTTTTCTTTTATAGGTTTTATATTTTTATATATTTTTTCTGGTATATATATACAAAGAATTACTGTAATTTTGCAAGACGTTTAAGTTCCTGAGGAGACAAGCTGCGCATACCAAGCGACGAACCAAATAGTTGAATCGATCCACTAAAAGAGCTTTGGTGATGAGATCAGCCAATTGGTAATCCGTCTTGACAAAATACAGTTCAATCATACCCTTTTCCACGTGCTCCTTTATGAAATGGTAGCGGACAGCGATGTGTTTCGTTCTTGAGTGTTGGACCGGGTTGCAGGATATGGCTATGGCTGATTTCAAATCACAGTAGATAGGAATCTTGTTGAAGTGAAAGTCATAATCTGTTAACTGTGTTCGCATCCAAATGACTTAAGCACAACAAGCAGATAAACACACATATTCTGCTTCCTCGGTTTACAACGCCCTACAGTCTTGTTTCTTGGAGGACCAGCTAACTAGCTTTTCGCCTAAGAATTGAGCTTCACCAAAAGTACTCTTGAAGGTGTCTTTACATCCTGCATAATCAGCATCTGAAAATCCGATTAGTTCAAAACCAGAATCCTTTGTTTACTAGAGACTCATATTAACAGTTCCCCAGAGATAACAGAAGATCCTTTTAGCCTCCTTGAGGTGCTTCTCGATTGGCTTAGCCTGGTACCGAGCACATAAACAAGTAGCATGTACAATGTCCAGTCTGCTTGACGTAAGATACGTTAGGGCACCAATCATGCTACAATATTTCGTTGCATCTACTAGAGTCCTATTTTGATCTAGGTCAAGTTTGTCTTTGATCTCTAGTGGAGTTCCAACGGGATCACAAGTTTCCATTCCATATTTTTTAAGGATTTATAACATGTAGTTGGACTGGTTTATGAAGATGCCACGGGGGGATTGGTTAACTTGTAAACCAAGGAAAACATCATTTCCCGCATCATCGACATTTTGAAGCGGCTTTCATAAGGTCAGAAAATAGTTGGGTATAGCTGAGGTTTGTAGAACCAAAGATAATATCATCTATGTGATAACCGATAATATTCCCAGGGCTAAGTATAATAAAATATTATAGTTTTATATGTTGAAATCTTTCGATCTTGTCATTTTTCCTGATGAAAGCTAAAAAGTTGACTTCTGTTGTCTACTTTTAGTAAAAGCGGTTTTGGTTTACCGGGAGTTTTGATGAAGTTTTGAGTTCGTGAATGAATCGATTCTTTTTTCTATTTTAGAGTGGTTTTGAGGTTTTCAATGCTTTCGGGGAAGTTTTCCCGCGTTTAGCGAAAAATCGTCACGCAGCGCGTACCGGCACGACAGTTTATTTAAGTGTGGAGATTAATAAAGTTGAGAATGTGTTAATGGGTTTATTTATTAAATAAATTCATAATAATGAAATAGTGTTGAGTTAAATCGTAAATCGTGAGTGGGAGATTTGAAAGTTAACAAAAAAACAGTTGTTTTCGTGAATTTCGGTAAAAGACTGTAACAGTCGTAAAAAGGTGAAATTTTGGGTGAATATAAGTTTCCAAGCTATATTTTGTGATTTTAAGTGTTTTTAAATGAATGAGCAAGGTTCGGTTGAGTTTTGTCAAAAAATCATGTTTTTGGGTCCGGAGTAAGTCGATAACGGCTCAAAATGGATTTTTGTAGCTATTTAAAATGAATAATCCAGGTTTATGGAAAAATAATTTTGAATGCAATGAAAATGATAACTAAGTTTGGGTGACGTTTTAAATAGATGAAAATTTAGCTTTTAAGTGATCTCGACACAAAAAGAAAGACCCGAGACCCTCCTAGGATCTATTTTCGGTTAGAATTGAACAAGGAGAGACAAGATGGCTATTTTAAGCTAGCATGTCCCCTTTAGTACCCATATTCCACCATATTATCCTATTTTCACATACATGCATCATGTTGGAAAATCAAAACACAAAAAACTCTCTCTTTTTCTCTCTATATCCGGCCGAACTACAAGGGAGAAGAAAAACAAAAGTTTTGAAGATTTTGCCAAGAACACAGGTTAAGATTTTATTATTGGGTTGATAACTAATAGTTTCGGGTTGTAGAAAAAAGGTTTTAGTCTTTCACGCGCGTCTCGATTGAACCAAGCTCATCAAACAAGTAAGCTTTTATAAAACTTTGAATTTAAATTGTACTTTCATGATTATGGTGATGTCTAGACGCTAGTTGTACAAGTTGATCGCCAAAAAGATCAAAACTTGAAATAAAAATAAAAAAAGGGGTGTTTATGCGTCGGCTTAAAAAGAAAAGGAATAAAATATTTTTGAGTTTAAATAAAATCGTTGTTGTGGTAATTTTTCGTTTTATAAAAATGCTTATATGAGCTTATTTGGAAGTTTTGCTTATTCAATAAGCTAGGATATAGCTTATTTGGGCTTAAATGATTTTTGTATGGGTTGTTTTGTTGGACTAGCCCATCAAGGATGCGTCCGGTTTGTTTTGAGCCCAACTAGGGTGTGTTTGGTTGGTCAAGACCCAACAAGGGTCTGTTTGGTTGGTTTTGGCCCAACGTGGGTCTGTTTGGTTTCGGTTTGGGTGTCAATTTGGGCTCGGCCTAATTGACTTTGTCTTATTTTCGCTTATTGAATTTGGCTTATATTAAGCTTATAGCTTAATGGATTTTGGCTTATTTAGTTTTAGCTTATTTTGCCAGATAAGCATCATAGTAGTCTGCTCCTCGAATGACATCATTGATGAGTTCATTTGGTATTGTCATCCCAAAGACTTCTCGTTTGCTTCCCTTAGAACTTTTGAACCCTTGAGATGGGGAAAAACCTAGTAACAACAGGTTCCTCAGTAGGCAAATGGAGTGGAGGACCTATCGGTCACGGTGGACGTTGTGCAGGCCATTGCAGGGAAATATGATCAACTTTGGTAACCTGATACTGAGATAAGATAAAGAGTTTCTTTCTTCTTCCCAGAGTATGTTATGCCAAATTCCTTTTGTCTTCTATGAAAGTGTAGATAGATTGAGTAAATTCTTCCCACATCCTTTCAGCATAGTCGATGTAAGCTCGATTGACAACACCCCAAAAATGAACAACCAACCCCTCTCAATGGCTGAGAGGGGGTTTAAATACAAGAGTTTATGTGCCCTAAGTGGGCTATGGAGTGGGCTAACATGTGGGTAAAGACCCGGCCCAACGCCATAAGTCATACGGTAACTAAACGATTAATATTAAGACTACGAGCTAACCTATGCTAGACATAACACGGGGTGACCGAGTCTTTTTCATGATCCTAACAATCTCCCCCTAAGGGAGGTCACCCCAGAAAATACAATTCGAATCCTAGCATTATGTGTCTTGGACTTTAGACTTTAGCTCGTAATCTTTGATTCTTCATTCATTGATCACTTTGTACATAGTGAGTAGTGATCTTTTGTCTTTAAGCGCGAGCTTGTTCCTTTAGGCTTGTCTTTGAATGTGATCTTGAGCTTTCTTGAGATCATCAGCCAAAGTAAATCTCTAATCATCATCTTGTGATCTTTTGCCATCTTGCGTGCTTGTGACTTTTGGGCCGACATGCTCATACTTGTTGCAATCTTGAAAGCTTGACTTTATGCTCGTATTACTTCATCAATTTATAACTTCATCACTTTAACATGCTGACGAAGAAGTTGATATCAGAGTTGCGGAAGCTTTAGGTCATTCTCTCTTGATGTTGTAAGGTCATTGAGTCTTGAGTATGAGCATGTGGCAATGAACTTGACTCTGCTGGAACAGGTTGACACCACCTCCATCTTTATATGTACCTGCACTAAAACAGTTAGCAATAAAGTTGAGGGGCGAATATGGCTTTGTCATTCGCCCGTGTTTGGTTGGAGTAACCTTCGAATCCGTGAGGACCGACCTGTGATCAGGTAGATTCAATCTTAAGAAGAATCTCCTTGACAGGATTTCCAGCATGAGTGTCGGATCTTCCAATGTATAAACATCAGAATCGCCTTACTTGTCTGTTCTCTTAGTCGGAACGTCTCAAAGCAGACAGCACGACAAGAGTGAATCGGTTAGTTACTATCTTACCGATTGAAGAGGAAAATTGATTTGAAAATCAATCGACGTGTCACTTGAGAAATTGATTTTGTGACACATCGAGAGTGTTAAGATTTTATCAAACTTCGTCAATCGTCAATTCAAAAGTCTGGACCGATTCGATGTCCAGTGTCACAAGTTTGATCCATTTAAGGATCTCACAAGTCACCTACCATGAGCTTGTTTGATGTTGGCTCAAGCAGGATTTCCATCTTCATTGTGAATACATAAGTATCACTCGGATGTTCTGGCAAAATCACAAGGATGATGCGTAGGACTCTGAGTATATATTCCTTGTTTTCACAGTGTGTGAAGAACAAGTACATTTGAATAGTGTCCTAACGAGATTAATTGATGATCTCAAGGCTCTAGACTCAATAGTGCATTTTGATTTTAGTGAGCGGAGGCTGGAGCTGACTGCCACCTTTTCAATACCGACTAACTCGGAGTGAGAAAGTCAGTAGATTACGTGTTACGTCTCCGTGAGAATTGAAACAAAAATCTTTTGAGAGATTCTGAGTGGCTAGGGAGGGTTGTGCAGCGTATCACTGGGTCCATGATACTTGTCTTCAATGTCAGCAATCAACCATGTGATTCTGACAGCATTTCTTAACATTTCTTTTTCATTCTTCAACCCCTTCAGTGCTTACCGAGACTTCATTACTAGTACCTTGTTGGGTATGTTCCAGTACTAGCTCCATCTCAGTCCGCACTATTCCCTTATTCTCACATTTCTCCTTTTGTAGTCATACCTAAGGACTTCTACACTAACTAGTGGATTGTCCCTGGGTAGATCCCTCCGGCTCTGGCGGGATCGTGGGAACTAATACCTAACCTTACCATCCTTATAACTCCGATAAAGTAATTACAGGGTCGGTCTTTGGTATTTCCACAATTGCCATCATACACCATTTGCTCCCCCTCAATATGTGCATCGATATTCGAAAGAGTTTAGCACATATGGGAGAGCATATTAATGAGTTCAAAAAGATCACATTTCTATCAGATTTTCATATTTAAGTCACATTCTCTCCCCCGATCAAAAATTTCAAACCCGTTGAGATTTTGGATCTCAATTGATTTAAGTTAGGAAAATTTGAGAGAAAATGTGTCTGATTTATACAAGCCGATAATGGAACATATTCATGCTCCCCCTCAAATATGTAACCCCGTTAAATACAAAACCTTTCTCAATTATTTATATGATGACTCAAAAATGCCCGTTAGATGTCATAAATTTGAAAAGCACTCTCCCCCTCAATCAATGACCTGTTTTTCTATTTAAAGAGTTGTAGTCGTTGATTGAGAGACAAATTTTGAGAAAGACAAGTCCGATTAAGTTTCAAAGAACATCTGTCCACCAAATGAGACACAAACAATTTTCTAAAGAATCATAGACGGAAAATTATTTGGATAAAAAGAAGATTTCTCTTCTGAATCAAGAAATAATGCACTGAAGCGTACATTAGATCGAGGGTGCACGGATATAAAGTAATCCATGCCCGGGAGAACTTAATCACCCGTTGCTAGGAACAACCGTCTTTTTGGCGACATGCTTTCCTCATTTTGAAAATCGGGTTGCATATCAGAAATAATAGCAAGCCATAAAGACATGTTTTGAAAAGTTTAAACTTCCGTTCGAGCTTCATTTAAAGACCCGTGTCATTATTGAATGACATTTCTAGGACCGTAAATGTTATCGATAAACGGAAGACATGTCTTGAAAAGTTTAAACTATTTTTGGTATTTTCTATTTTCTGATTTTTATGGATTTTTGTTGGTTTTATATTTTTGTATTTTCTTTTTGAGTAGGAATATGTACATATTTACATAGGATACTTGAAACAAATATGTTACTCATCCTGATCATCTTGAAGACGTTTGAGTGTCTCTGGCTTCATACTCTTCATGCCAAGCTACGGGAGAATGAATTCGAATTGTTCTCTGGGCAGTGCCTTAGTGAATATATCCGCCAGTTGATACTCTGTCCTCACGAAATACAACTTAACCACTCCCTTTTCCACTTGTTCTCTGATGAAATGATGTCGGATGTCGATGTGTTTAGACCTGGAGTGCTGGACGTTGTTGCGTAGAGAGCTATGGCACTCTTGTTGTCACAATACAGAGGGATTTGATTGTATGCAAAGCCATAATCCGATAATTGAGACCGCATCCATAGGATTTGGGCACAGCATCCAGACATCGTGATGTATTCAGCCTCTGTAGACGAGATGGACGTGCTAGTTTGCTTCTTTGATGACCAGCTTACTAACTTGTCACCAAGGAATCGAGCACTACCAGATGTACTTTTTCGAGTGTCTTGACAACTTGAAGAAGAACTCTGTCCTGAATCGTGACATGAACTGGAGACCACCAAAAGGAGTGGTCTGCTGACGATTATAATGATGAAGTTGTCGTTTACTTGATTGGTCAGAAGCTTGTGACATTCCTCCATCTGAAATTGGAGATGAATCACGTCAGGATGAAAGGCTTTGACAACTTCAATATCAGACCTTCCAAGTGTTCCGGTGTGAGCTCTGTGATTCCTTGCTTCATGCAGAACAATCAATTAAACACTCCAATATAACCAGTCTGTGAAAGTAGAGAGTTCTTCGGTAGAGGTACGTAGCTGGAGGCTAACGCAGATGCCCAGTTGTGGATGGGGACAGGTAGACTTGATGAGGGAATGGACCAAGCAGGTTCAGGAGTCGCAGGTCTTTCGTCTTCAGAAAGAGGCTTAAACCAATCCTGATTCAGATTAACTCTGGGAATGTGCCTACTGCCGATATCTTCATCATCAGACACCATATCCTGAGCTTCAAAGTCTGACTCTTCATGCATAAATACGTCTTTCCGTAAGAATGAGCAGAGGGACTCAATCTGGAGTGTCATTGTACATGTTGTGTATGCAGTAGTAGCGGCTGTCTTGGACGAGCCCGGAGCAGCTGAGCCTGGAGACTGATCATCTGGATTGGTTGTTGGAGACTGTGGTGGTGGAAGAGGATCTTGAGCGGAATCAGAGGCTCCAGTTGTACCGGAAGCCCCTGATGCACCAGACGGTGGTGGAGGAGGAGGTGGTGGAGGAGGTGACTCAGGTGGGGTTTTCGGTGAATCCTGCTTACTCTTCATCTTTTTACGCTCCTCAGCCTTGTCAGCATCAAATTGCTCACTTTCATCATGAAGAATAGATTTTTGTAATGCTTCATAGGCCATCCGGTGATCCTCGTGGCCCTTGTCATAATTCTCCTCAAGCATGCGTTGAAGCAGAATCTCCTTCATGTCAGAAGTAGGGAGATCCTTGAAGCGAGCATGAAGAGGGCTTTCATTACATACGAACGATGCGGTAACAGCCTCTTTCACCGTTTCTTCGATTTTTCGGTCAATCTCTTGCTTGTCTATATATTCCACTGTCTGCTCTCTGATCATTCTAGACAAGTCTTGAGTCTCCAATTGGTGGATCCTGTTCCCTTGCTTGTCTAACCTTTCCTCTAGGGCTTGATTTGCGTCCACCTGATCCGCTATACATCGTTCCAGCTCACCAATCCGCTGAATGATGATCGAGTTTGAAATGCCTTGTTGTGGTTGAGGTGAAGGTGGTGGAAGAGTTGTTGTTGTTTGCTATTTGCGATGTTTGCAGTTGATGTTGGTAGTGAAGCTTGAACCATTGTGGAGGCTGGTTGAGAGACAGTGAGATCAATAACCAGAGTAGTCATTAGAGGAACTGACGAGGTGTCCTGATGTATGGGAACCGTGACCAAAGATTGAACTTCCGCTTCAGTATTGGTCTTTTCAGGTTCGTCTTCCTGTGACTTCTCCGCAAGGAACTGATTGGTGAAGCTAATTTCCTTGTCGAGGTTTTGCAGAGAAGACAGGGTTGCAGCTGAGCTTGCAGGATCCTCAAGTCTCACATCACCTTCATTTGGGAGTTTAAGGTTCTCCTGAACCTTTGGATAAGCCGTGGCAGTGAATTCTTTATCCATTTGCTCTATGTTAGGTTGTGATGAGGCTTCAGCGATTCCCAAGTCCATGTGATCCAGGTTTGGTCCAGCGTGAACCACATGACTTGATGGTGTCTGAGACACGCCAGCATCACCAGGGTTTGTTCCACCCTGGCCTTCCTCTTGAGCTTCTGCATTCGTCTCAGGAGACACTTCCTCATCAGAATCCGTCTCACTGACAGTTAGACCCAGTTTCGCATACAGTGACGAAGTTTCAACGAGACCAGAGGGTTCTGTTGTGGCAGGAGTGCGCCTCTGAAAGATGTACTGTTTAGCAGGGTTCTTTTTCTTTGGAGTCTGAAGGTTGAGTAGAACCTGAGCAGCTTGTTCCTCACCGACTTTCTTTTTCCCCTTTCCCTATACCTTTGGAAGTGGTTGAAGTTTTCCAGGTTCGGGTTCTCTGATCACCACCGGTGGAAGTGGACCCCGAGGTGCTGGTAAGAATCCTTACGCTTTCATCCATACCTTTACAAATATCAAGCCTCTTCATCTTCAAACCTGGGTTCATCCGCCGGAACACCTTCATCTATGAACTCATCTACCAACTATTGAGAGCTCTTAAGAGTTCGCTTCTTTACCACCTTACCAGCTTTTAATCGTTTGGCTGGAGATGGTGCTTCAGTGGCGTCCATAGCCAGCTTTCTTTTCTTTTTCTGAGGCTTTGCAAGTGCAGGTTTCGGTTTGGGTGGTTGAGATAAAGTAGATTGCGGTTTTGGTTTCCTGGGTGTTTTCGGTTTTGCCCCCTTTGCTGGTTTGGGAGCCGTCTCATCGTCACTGACAACTTCTCCGGAGAGATACCGCTGGTACTTAGCAACCTTTGCCACATATTCAGGGTAATAGGTAGAAGATCGAATGTTCTCAGATATAAGTGTATCTGGAATTGCCATCCCAAACCTTACTCTTTTGGTGTTCTTGAATGAGAACTTCAGGTATCCCAAAGCAGACTCCTCATAAGGCAGGTGGAGTGGAGAACCTGGTCTTTTGAAATTTAAAGCTCATTTCATTAGAAAAACGGTCACAGTCTTTGGGATTAGTCGAGGCAAATATTATATCAATCGAACCCATAAATATTTGACATGAAATAGTGTGTTTGCCTATTTTTCCGAATGAACCATGTTGGATCGACTACACCCTTAGAGAATCCTTGTGCTAGAAGGAACTTCGACAAAGTGTCATACAACTCATGCACAAGCGCATAAACTTCGACAAAGTGTCATACCACGCCCGAGGTGCCTGCTTTAACCCGTAAAGAGCTTTCTTCAGACGGTAGACATGATGTGGACGATCTGGGTCAACGAAGCCTTCTGGTTGGCTGACATAGACTTCTTCTTTAAGGTCGCCATTTAAAAATGCAGTTTTTACGTCCATTTGATAAACTGCCATGTTTTTGCTGGCAGCATTGGCAAGAAATATTTTGATAGCTTCAAGTCTGGCGACCGGGGCGAATGATTCTTCAAAATCAAGACCTTCTTCTTGACGATATCCTTTCGCTATAAGACGTGCCTTATTTTTCAACACGTCACCATACTCGTCAAGTTTCACCTTATAAATCCACTTGAGAGCAATAATCATTGCACGGTCTGGAGGTGGCACTAATTCCCATACGTCCAGTCAATCAAATTCATGGATTTCATCTTGCATGGCTTGAAACCAGCAGTCGTCAGTAACAGCAGATTTGATGTTTTTCGGTTCGACTTTAGACAATATTGAATTATAGAAGCACCACAAAGCATCCGTAGCAAGCTGCTTCCGAGTGGATACCGGTCGAGAAGGGTTCCCAATAATATTATCAATAGGATGAGAGGCGGTCCATTTTTGGAGATGTTCATGAAGCTGAGTGGTTTGGTTGGATTCAGTTCTCGTGATTACCCTAGAAGATGATGCTTCAGAGTTATGATTTGGGGCGAACACATTAACAAATGGTTCGGGATCAGCTGCAGCAAAAGGATTTACTTCAAACAAATGCTCAGCTGCAACACCTTGATATACTGATGGGGATTGATGATCCAAAGATGATGGTGAATGACTTCCCGATGGTGCCTCTTGATCAATGGGGATGGATACTGATGGACCGGTAGGGTTGACTAGAGCTTTAGCTGCAGGAGCAGGGGGTACCAGACAATCAACCATGGAAGACTCAAAATATTCATCAAACATAGGTTGGAACAACATCTCCAGCTCCTTATTGGTAGGAGGTACATAAGGTGCTGCAGGAGGAGGATTGGGTACGAGCCCTGAACTGATAGGTCCAAGCGTTAAAAGGCTAGGAGCGGGTCCTAGACTGGAGTGTACAGGAGTCGTTTGCTCAGCCAGCTCATCAAATGTAACGTGAATAGTTTCCATGATTTGTCGGGTCTGTTTGTTATAGATTCTATAAACTTTCCTGTTTGGTGCGTAACCAACAAAGAACCTAATGTCTGCTTTAGCTTTCCATTTGCCAAGATCATTGTTGTCGTTTGTTGGGTAGCAGAGAGCCCCAAATATACGTAGGAAAGAGAGATCTGGTTTCTTGTCATGCACTAGTTCATATGGGGTTTTGTTGTGAAGAGTATGTATAAGGGATCGGTTTTGGGTGTAACAGGCAGTAGCCACAGCTTCTGCCCAAAGAAACAAGGGAGCCTTGGAGAATATCAGCATTGTCCGAGCAGCTTCAACAAGAGTGCAATTCCTTCGTTCAACAATGCCATTTTGCTGAGGAGTTCTCGGAACGGTCTTCTTGTGGGTAATGCCAATGCTTTCATAGTAATCAGTTAAGGTTTTATTCACAAATTCGGTGCCATTATCAGTCCGCATGAACCTGACAGTTTTGTTGAGACCAACTTGAAGTTGTTTTAATAGGTTGATTACAAAAGCAGGAGTCTCATCCTTGGTTCTCAAAAACTTCACCCATGTAAACCTGGAGTAGTCATCGACTATTACCAAAATGTATTTCTTCCCATTTATACTCTACACTCTCAGCGGTCCGCATAAATCCATGTGAAGGGTGTGTAAAACTTCCATAATGGTGTTAATCATCTTGGGTTTGTGGGTATCTTTCCTGCTCTTTCCAAGTTGGCAAGCAGAACACAAATGATCCTTTTCAAACTTCAACCGAGGTAAGCCTCTAACAAGATCTTTACGAGCAAGATCAATGAGGGTGCCAAAGTTTAAGTGATTTAGGCGGTGATGCCATAACCAGGATTTGTTCTTGGAGGCTCTAGATAGTAAGCAAATGGGAGAGGACCTTATCATATCTTCAACAGAAATGGTGTATAAGTTCGTGCCACAACTTCCTTTAATAAGGTCGACATCATCTAAGTCTCGGACAAAATATGTGTGCTTTCTGAAGGCAACTTCAAGATCTGAATCACAAAATTGACCAACAGAGAATAGGTTGTGTTCAAGTCCTTCTACGTAGTATACCCTAGAAATAACACTGTCACCAATGACATAATCCCCATAACCCATAATTGCACCAAAATGGTCATTTCCGAATCGAATAGTCCCGATAAACTTTTTTACAAAATCCCTGAGCCGTGAGTGATCTTCAGTCATATGTTTTGACCTAAGTCCAAATACCAGAGAACGATTTGTACGACCTGCATTTGAACAAAGGCAAAAATGGAGATTTGGATACATTAGATCCCCAATTGCAATTGGGGTCTGGTTGGTTAGTGCATGCAAGATTATATGTGTAGGATCCCGATAACACTTCACTTCATACAATCGATCACGAAATAAGAACTAGAAATGAGAAAGAGAGATTGAGTTGTTTAGAGAGAGAAATAGGAGAGAGAAATGAGAGAGAAAAGAGAAAAGAAATTTTCTAGATATTTTCAAC
>BQNB010070239.1:0-17502 GCA_026074375.1 Tanacetum coccineum
CTATGATTACTATTCGATCTCTATGATCTGTGTAGAACTATATCTACTAACTATGCCTAGGGTTCTTTTATAGACTAAGGAAACCCTAATGGGCTTTACAAAACGTGTACAAAGATCATGCATATCCTTTCCTAAGATATTTCATGCATATCTCATAAACGGTACTAACTACTTTATACTAACGGTACTAACTATCTGATCAGCACTAACTATTTTATACTGTAAGTACTAATTACAATTAGCGGTACTAAGTAATATAACTAGCGGTACTAAGTCAGGAATGCATAATTCCCAACAACTAGGAAGTGATCCCGAACCCGAGGGACTTTGCTTTTGCATAGTAAGATTAGTTAACATGTTCATTATTTGATTGTTTTGATTTTCTATCTTATTTGTTCTTGTATTAGAGAAGATTTCGACATTCCATTCCCGACATATCCGTCTTCATATTCGTCATTTGAGTTTGCATGGACTCTCAATGTAGTTATTACTTTTCATGTAGTCGTTTAACTCATAGCGATAGGTCCAACTTGAGCTTGATAATTTGGAGCTTGAAAATTCGGAGCTTGATAATTGTTCTTCCTTGATTGTTCGGGAGTTGATAATTTCCTTGATTTTGATTGTACCGGTTGTAGTTTTGATTGTTTTGCACATTCGGGGGAGGAAAACCGGTTGGTCCCATTTGGTTGGTGTCCGATACTTTCTGAAAATCTATGTCACTTGAAGGATGGTGTATCCTTGGGACCTCCTTTAATTGTAGGTCCTCGTGGCTGCATAAGCATTAAAAGTGTTGCTATCGGTAGCAAGACACTCATAGTATGGATGCGGTCCACCACAAGTCACACAAGTCTCTTCTACGGCTTTCACGGAAGCTTGTTGATTAGCCTTGTTCATAAGCACTAATTCCTTAACGATGTCGGTGAGAGCGGTAATATCCGGAGAAGGAGATGAAGAAGAAGTAGTAGTACTCATTTTGAAACAATTGGTTGTTAGAGTTCGTGAAGTACGATTATTTTGACTTATTCTCAATAATCGTCAATAGCATCTCGGGTGTACGGTTCAAAAGATTACCACCGGCGGCTGCATTTAGAGAATCTTGATCGGATTGTGTCAAAGCATTATAAAATGTATCGATTTGGTGCAATTAAGAAAAACCGTGATGTGGGCATTTACGAAGGAGATCCTTAAATGGGTTCCCAGCCCACTAAACGTATTTCATCCAAACCTTTTGTTGAAATTCGTGTTGATATCGTTCTTGAGATTCGTAGTCTTCGAAGAAGGAAAGACCTACCAACACCCCAATCCACCTGACCCCCTACGCTCATCCCCCCCATTCCCCCCCCACGGTCCTAACCACTCCCCCACTTCGAACGAGGATGGTTCTTTTTTCAAGCCATATCGGGCGGCCCCTCAAGAGAAAATGGGGGAAAAGTATCAACGTGATGCTTCGTGTGGAACATTCCTTGTATTTTAGCGTAGAAGTTATTTGTTAAACCCAACGAATATGAGTATGCAGGGTCGTCCTCTCAAAACCATAAAATTGTGCTCGAATTTACTAGTTGAAGTACCCGACCTTTCCAACTCAAAATTTCCGGCAAGCTATATCGGGTAATAACAATCGCTTCTCGTATCCCTCGATGGGTGCTTGTTTTTTTATATCGAGTAGTTCCGGACATAGTACGCGTATCCGCCATAGTAGCAACGGGAGTCTCTACAATAGATCGAAGCTCGGGTTTGACTATTTGCTTGGAACGTCTACGATTACGTCGCTTCAGAATCGTGGAAGATTCAACAATTAAATTCGATGAAGAGCGAGTGCACATGCACTAAACAAAATAAGAGAAATAAATCTAAACGAAAATATTTTTTAAACCAATATTCAAAAGTACACGGTAGCTCTCTAGAAAATGCACAAAGAAGCGGAGGAGCGGGTAAGCGCGCGGTAGCTATTGAGGGTTTTAAAAAACCATTCTCCTTTCGGGGTCATAGGTTCGTAGGATCAACCTCCTTATACCTCTCTTATAGTTTGTTAAACTAAAGGTGATCCGATTAAACAATTGACAACATGATTGATTTTGTGAATATTTTATTTTTTTGGTACTTTCAATACTTTAGAAAAAGTATTGTTGGTGTTTTAATAATTTCTTAAAGAAAAATAAAATATTTTTGTATTTTTTTAAAGTTTTATATAAAAGAAAATAAAGAAATGTAAAATTTATATTCACAAAAAACGATAACTTCACGGGGAAGGGTCTTCTATACACTAATCTTCAAACTTCAACACGATATTCGTTACACACGTCCCCGGCAGTGACGCCAAAAACTTGATTTGAATATAATAGTCTATATATAAAATATAAATATATATATCCTAAAATACCAAATAAGTAATAGAATAAAGAGTATCCCATTTGATATAAAAATTGCTTGAGGACAAACAATATTATATCTCCCGGATGTCGTATCCCGACGAAGTGTGAATTAAAAACATTGTTTTGGTTCGTGATCGCGTGCTTGAATAATCTATATTTTGGATTTTTGATTTCTAAAAATAAATAAACGCAAAGGGAAGGGAAAAACATATGAAAAAAGCATACGCATAATCTGAACAAGAAAGCCCACCTATCACACCCTAACATACCTTTTGAAACAAAATAAAAACTAATTAATAACTGAAATTAATCAACTAATTAACTAAAAATGACAAATTAAAACTTTAAAATCTCAAAATGCAAATTTCTAAACTAAAATGACTTAAACTAATTTTTAAAAGACAGAAAATATTTTTTTTACTAATTAAAATATTTTTTTTAAGCTAAATAATACTTAAAAATTGATAAATTGTGTAAAGAAAATACTAAACTTAATCCTAAAATTTTAAGAAAATTTATAAAAATACTAAATACTATTCCTAAGGTTTATAAAGAAAAACGAGTCAATAAGCTCTAAGCTATAAGCTGTGAAAATTCGAATAAGCCTAATAAGCTAAATCCTAAAAGAGACTTAAGTATTTAATGTTGCAAATGATAAATGAAAAAGACCCAAGGGCGCGTTGGTAAGGTGTGTGTGTTGTGGGGGAGGTCACAGGTTCGAGTCCTGTGACTTCCTTTTTGGTAAAAACATTTTTTTTCTTTTTAAAAAAGCTAAAGTTAAGGCAAAAATAAGCACTTTTAGTAAAAGACATTTTTAACAGAACTTATAAATAAGCAAGAAAAAACCAAATTAAAACTGATAGAATGCAAACTAGCTAGTTAAGACTCTTAGAAACCTAGTTGAAAGATTGAGCTGTTTAGAACAATAAGCTAAATAAGCACACTCTTAATAAGTAGAAACAACCTTAGAAACTAGAAACTGAAACAAGCTTAACAATAAGCTAAAAAGCATTTAAAATGCAATAAGATAGATTACTTAAAAAGGACTTAAGTGGACTTTTGACAAACTTTAAGCTAAAATTTGAGATCTAATAAGCACTAGAAAATGACTATAAGCTGAAAACAGATTGAGATTGATACTTGAAAAACACAAATAAGCTGGAATTAGGAAAACTGATTTAGAAAATAAGCTAGAAAAGGCAATTAAAAATGACAGACTACACTTTTATTTTTGGCTTTTTGGATTTTACTTGACTTCTTACAACTAAATTTTAAGACTCAAAAGCTAATTAGACAAACTACAAACTTAAAACAGATTAAGACTAGGTTAAAACAAGCTAAATTCAATCAAAATAAATCAAAGATAAGCTAGAATAAGCCCTAATATGATCTGCAAACTTAGACTATTAAGAACTAAAACTACTTGACTATTTTTGTTCTAAAAGACTAAAAAGTTTTTCCTAAGTTTAGGTACTCAAAACAGGTTCAATAAACACTCATTTGGACTCAAATAACTACCACTTAAGCAAGCTTTATCAAATAAGCAGTTTAGAAACCCCTTTAGACTAGCAGACTTAAGCATTTGATAAAAGAAACTAGAAAACTTATCAAGACTTATTATGAGCTTATGAAAACTACTACTTAGGACTAATTTGAGCTTATGAAATTCATCTAAGAGCTGAAAATAGACTACACTTGATTTTACCAGGTTTTAATGCCTTATCCCAAACACCCCTTTAAACTTTTAAACTTTCTTTTAAAAGTTAAATCAGGGAATTACTAAGCTCTAAAATACCAAAATAGATTAAAAACTAACAAAATTAAGGACAAATAAGCATTAACCTAAAGAAGATAAGCACTAACCAAAAAGCTACACTTAATAAGCTATTTTAACTTCTAAATGAGCAGTTTTAACTAGAACCTAGACTAAACTAATTTAAACTAAAGACTAGACATATTAAAAGCTTGTTATAGATAAATAAGATATTTAAGCAATAAAAAGAAAAAAAAAAAAAAAATAAAAAAAACAACAATTAAGCAGATGAATAAGCTGAAATACAAATTAAGCTAGAAATGGAAAAAGTGAATGTACCTTTGTCATTTGCTCTAAACAAGGACTTAAGTGCTCTTAAGAGCTTATCTACAAGCTCCAGCTTGTTGAAAACAAGCTGGTAAAACCCATAAGCCCATCCATTTCTGGCTTATCATCCACTTATAGCTTATTATGACTTTTGAGACTGATTTAAGACAAACAGCTTATTCTGTTAAGCTTAAAGGATGTTTAACTGAATAAGTGATAGCTTGAGAGCTTATTGAGCTTATTAAGTAGCATTTAAACACATTTTAAAGTAAATTTGCATAAAAGGAACAATAGAATTCAAAACACAATTTAACTGAAATGGATTTATTCTCTTCCTTGCAAACGAGATTACAAGGCTTAAAAAATGAAAATACATTAAAAATAAGCTGGAAAATAACTAAGCTACTACAATAAGCTACTGAATACTACTTAAGCTAGATATTCTTGTGTGATTTGCATCTCTTATTTATAGCCATGAGGATAGAGGAATCCTAGAGAAGAGAGTTGTTTTTTTTTTGTTGGGCCTTCAAGCTTCAATCATAACCCTCCAATCATAACAAATTCAGGATCCTTCAATTTGAGCCGTTAGATCACTCTCCACGTCCTCTTAGCCAATAAGGTTCTTGGGGATTGCCAGCGTGTCAAGGGTGTGTCAGACGTGTCAGGCAATCCTTCTAGAAGGAGGATGGGGAGGCGAGTGGGGCAGGCTTTTTCCTGTGTTTTGTTGTAGGTGGGGGAAAGAGTAATAAAAGTCAAACGTTTAATCCTTTTCGTTTGACTTGGGCTTTGACCCAGGTTGGTGATGGGCTTGGGTATTACTTGGGCTTGGACATGGATATTTGGATTTGGACTTAGTAAAATAAATAAGGCTTAGGGATTTAGTCTTTCAATTGATAATGGGCTGGCCCGGCCCATGAAATGGGTACGGGTTGGCCCATTAAAAATGAATACGCCTTCGGCTTCGCTTTTCTCACGCTCTTTCAATCTCGTGCTCGGTTTTGTCCAATTTGTCCATTTTTTGATATATCCGTTACCTGCAAGACATAATTCATAAAACACGCATATACAATGTATTTTTCATATATTATTGATCATTTAAGCTTGTTTTAATAAGGAAATATGATATGTGATTAATCACATATCAGTGCCATCCAACATAGTTTTTTTATTTTTTACACCCCTTGACAATTTAATATATACGAACATATTATAAAAATCGTTTCAAATAAACTAGGTTGAAATGAAAACTAAATATCTATACTACATATATAATCGTTTTATTTACCTTCTTCTCATTGTATATTTAATGCAATGCCAATTTTTCTAAGTATACAAAATTTAAAGCATAATGTACACCCATCTTATGCAAAGAGTTAAAATTCTGCACGATCCCTGTTGTAATCTTTTAATTGTAAACTGAACGTTTTATTAAGTAATACAAATTTTATGCATGATGTACAACATCTATAGTGTAATCAGTTATAATGACAAATATATGCTCTCATTCTCTTCATTAATGCACAACTTAATTTTAAGTAATACAATTAATAAAGCTTATGATACAAACCTTAAATGCACAAAACTTAATTTTAAGTGATACAAAGTTATTAATGTCTTATGTTAATCCTTTAATGGTACAAAACTTTGCATAAAAGGAATAATAGAATTCAAAACACAATTTAACTGAAATGGAATTTTTATTAATTTCAAACGAGATTACAAGGCTTAAAAATGAAAATACATTAAAAATAAGCTGGAAAATAAGCTAAGCTACTACAATAAGCTACTAAATACTACTTAAGCTAGATATTTCCATTGTGTGATTTGCATCTCTATTTATAGCCATGAGAAGAAGAATCCAGAAGGAGAGGCGCGTCTTCAAGCTTCAATCATAACCCTCCAATCATAACAAATTCAGGATCCTTCAATTTGAGCCGTTAGATCACTCTCCACGTCCTATTAGCCAATAAGGTTCTTGGGGATTGCCAGCGTGTCAAGGGTGTGTCAGACGTGTCAGGCAATCCTTCTAGAAGGGATGGGAGCGAGTGGAGAGGCTTTTTCCCTGTGTTTCGTTGTAGGTGGGGAAAGAGATAAACAGTAAAACGTTTTATCCTTTCGTTTGACTTGGGCTTTGACCCAGGTTGGTGATGGGCTTGGGTATTACTTGGGCTTGGACATGGATATTTGGATTTGGACTTAGTAAAATAAATAAGGCTTAGGGATTTAATCTTTCAATTGATAATGGGCTGGCCCGGCCCATGAAATGGGTACTGGTTGGCCCATTAAAAATGAATACGCCTTCGGCTTCGCTTTTCTCATGCTCTTCCAATCTCGTGCTCGGTTTTGTCCAATTTGGCTTCGTTTTTGTCCATTTTTGATATATCCGTTACCTGCAAGACATAATTCACAAAACACACATATACAATGTATTTTTCATATATTATTGATCATTTAAGCTTGTTTTAATAAGGAAATATGATATGTGATTAATCACATATCAGTGCCATCCAACATAGTTTTTTTATTTTTTACTCCCCTTGACAATTTTAATATATACGAACATATTATAAGAATCGTTTCAAATAAACTAGGTTGAAATGAAAACTAAATATTTATACTACATATAAAACATTTTAGACCATCTCTCTTCATTAAATGCAATGCAATTTTTTAAGTAATACAAAATTTAATGCATAATGTACAACATCTTATGCAAAGATTAAAATTCTGCACACATCCCTCTCTCTTCATTAAATGCACATTTTTTAAGTAATACAAATTTTATGCATGATGTACAACATCTATACTACATATAATACAGATTGCACCATCTCTCTTCATTAATGCACAACTTAATTTTAAGTAATACAAGTAATAAAGCTTATGGTATAAACCTTAAATGCACAAAACTTAATTTTAAGTGATACAAGTTATAATGCTTATGGTATAATCCTTAAATGTACAAACTTTTCATCCATTAAATGTCTCTTAAACATTAAATTTAAGAAATACACGTGATAAAACATATGGTACAAGTATAAACTAATTAATACATTAATTAATGTTATTTTTAAAACACCTTTAAAATGAAAATTCCATATTATTATAAATATTAGAGTAAACTACATTTTTGGTCCTCGTGGTTTGCAGGGTCTTTCACTTTTGGTCCATTTTTCAAAAAAGTTACGAATCTACTCCAAAGTCCGACGACCCGTAATAAGTTTGGTCCATTTTTGGACTGAAAATGAAAGTTAACTTACACTTTCACTTTCAGTCCATTTTTGGACTGAAAGTGTTACGGGTCATCGGACTTTGAAGTGGATCCGTAACTTTTTTGAAAAATTGACCAAAAGTGAAAGACCCGGCAAACCACGAGGACCAAAAATGTAGTTTCATACAATTTATATGCCAAGTTCAAGGTGCATATGGTTTTGAAAATCGGACCGGACCAATCAGTTCATCCGGGAACCGGAGTCGCCACCGGTTCGACTAGCTAATGAAATCCGTCTGGAAAGTAACGTAGGAGACCGGTCGGAACCGAGAAAAACGAGTGAATCAGGCCGGACTCGCATCATTTTCTTTTTGTTTTTTCCCGGTTAATCAGTTCGTCATTGTTATTTTGTTTGCGCTTGAACTTTAATCACAGGGTATCTGCCGCTGCAACGTGCGGATACCCTGCTAGTTTACTTTATGAAAAGTTTAATGCTAAATATTTTAAAGAGTATGATTAATATGAGCAAAAAATTAAGATACTTTTGAGTTTTTCATTATTTGAGTTTTTCATTATTTATTAACTGCTTAAGCATAAAAAAGATAAAGTCATATTTCACTCTTTGCTATGTATTTATATCCTCTTTTACATATTTCGCTCATATACAAAATAAAACTTAAGTAATTACTTTTTAAAACAAATTATCGTAATAAAAGTTTGTAAGACACAATTATCGGGAGCAAATATTAAGGTACTTCAAATTTTTAGAAAACTATTTTTTAGTTTCTTACCTTTTATTATAAAACTTTTCAAATAAACCAGGTGCAAATGATTAATGTTTCGGTCTCACGTACCCAAAGTTAGATAGTAACCCAAAACAATGTTCATGTTATAATGATGAACATATCAAAAACCAAACTTGGTTCGTATAAAAGTTTCGTTACAATTTGGGTTTTGTACCTCAAAATACGCGTAACAACGCACGGGACAAACCTTCCTTGTTATAAACAAAATACAAATTCTAAAGTTTTGTAGGTTAAAATAAAGGAAATTGCAATGTGGCCCTAAAAGTTATGTTTAAAGTTTTTAAACACATATTAACTGTGTGTACATACCACAAGTTATGTATGTTTTTTGTTTTTCAAACGTAGCCCCTTTAGAGCTATTTAGCAAAACCTTAAAATTAATATGATTTTATAAATGTGGTATCGTGACTAGTATTATCTGTCAAAAAAGATTACGGAGTATAATTTCTCATCAAATTATTAGACTATCAGTTGCAAATATTTTCATTTGTTCATAGGTGAATGCAGTTTGGGTTACATATCATTTTTTAACCAAATTAAAGACAAAATTCAGAATTTTAGTTAAGTGTTACAAATGCATAAAATGTTAGGAAAGTGACATGTATACGTGATCGATCAAGTCGTCAAAGACACATCAGCAATAGAATCATAGTATTACTAATATCTACTCGTAGTTCATATAATCTCCTATACTTTACATACCATCACATCTGCAAAAGTTAACACGAGATGAATATAACTTACAATAACAATGATAGCAAAATCGATGTAAAGCGGGGGTCACCCGTAAAACACTAATTTTCAACTGGCCGTTAGTATCTGTAAATAACAAGTCCTTACGGCGACTTTTTAAGTATTATGACCAAATACGAAATTCGCTAGAATACAGTGTTATTGTAGAGCATCTAAATTAACACATCCCAAACAAATCCAAAGCTACAAGTTATTCATTGGCATGAGATGCAAACTAAAACAGATAGTATAAATTAAAGTCACAACAAACAAACACACACCAAAGCCTCATCTTCTTGATATAGAAACAATGGTCTTTCGAGTGAAGCTCCCCATAATGATTTTTGTTCTTCAAGTTTTCTCAGCGTTTGCTCACCTTTAATAGGGTTCTCCCATTGGACAAACTGCTCCTGCTATTCTCTCTCGCAGATTATATTTCTTGGCGATTATTGGCCGGACATCTTCAACCCCAACCAAAGTTTCCAAAAATGGTATTATAGAAAGGAGTTCTTGATCTGAACGGTCATCAAACCAGCTCTCTATTGGTATGCCATTGTCAACTTGAAATCCAAATGCCTGCAGCAACACAGCAGTAAGGCATTATATATGAATAGGTTATTTGGGTTCTTTCTGGCGGCCAAAAAAGTAAAATGCTCTCAAGAAATTAGCTACAAATAAAACGGTTAAAATGGGTCAATGTCGTCCAGTATGAGTTTTTAATGTCTATATCCTCCTAAATCATTTATTTGAAAACTTAGATTGTTTTGAATTAACATATAGCTGTACTTAAATTTGACACAGTGATTGATTACATATTCTTGGACATTGACCAATTAACTACCCATTTTGTCTCGTCTTTGTTTTGATTGTTACAATGATCATTCAAAAAATTTACATAAACTATATGCCATAATTAGTTTTTGCAATTTTCAAGAAATAAAGTTTTGAAAATATACCTGAGGAGAGTTATCAATCATGACGACATGTGCTAAATCACGACCAAGGACAGATAGATCTTTGAGGTAATTCCCTTCAAGGAAAACACAAGACTCGCGATAAACACGATGCCTGAATACTTTCCTTTTTGGATCCAACACATTCAGAAGCTGTTCAGCGTATATGCTTTGACTAGCGGTAAAAATAATAATCTCAAAAGTACCAGCTACTCTCTCCATAAACTCTTTAAGGTAAGGACGGCAACGAACATAGACCTTGTGATCCTCATGGTTAAAGTTCACAGAAAATGTGAAATCTGCATCTTCACAAGGTTCGAGTGTGGAGTGTACCAAAGTCTCTGCCAAACAGAAACCAGCTCAATCAATGTTGACTTTTACAGAATGATATAAGCGAAAGTTACAAGTTAACAACCCATTTACTTATCAGATGGGGTCTAATGCAGGTTGTCTTTGTATCTCAAAAAGAGTCTAATCAAAATATTTGGCTAAAGGGATGTGTTGAACATGCTCCAAAGTCCAATTTCAAAGCATACGAAGTTACAAACTCACAAATCATTTTATTGTTTGTGTATACTTTTAAAATGAAGAAAACACAAGTTAGCATTTTAGCCCAGCCAACCCGGCACACCTCAGACCCAAGTCTCTTTGACCCTTTAACAAACTGCTCAAATCTTGCTACCTCTGTATGACCAAAAACAAGGCTCCATATTGTATTTTTCTTTAAGGCCAGAGTCAGACTAGTTAGTCAGCAGTAACAAGTCACCGTTATATTTTAGTACAATTACATCAAGTAACAAATAGGCAGTACACGTAACAGGTGAAAAGATATACTAACCATCGAGGTCTAAAACAAGAGTAGTGTGTGGACAACTACGTGTCCGTTTGGGTAGTAGCAACGGCCTAAAAGTTGGGACCACAGTAGCCAATTCTGGCAAGTTCTTTATGAAAAAATAGGGATCAAATTCATCAAACTCTTCACACTCATCATCGTCCACTTGAGCATCAGATGATGTATGATCATGATCATCTTCGTCAACACATTCCAACTTTGAGTCTTTCATGCATTGGTATATGGCTGAAACTTCACTTGACAGACCACATCCTAAATCTGTATTAAAAGAACGATGTATTTCCACATTTTATTTTATTGGATAATTCATTTCTGTTCATACATAGCAGCAAATAATTAAATTATCACTTACCCCCATCTGGTATGTCTCCTTCAACAACTCTGGAAATATGGAAGGTGGGAGAAAATATGGTCCCCTTCACGAACGTGTCAGTTGCATCACATCCCTAGAGTATATAAAACACAGTAAATTTACAGGAGATGGAAGTATACTACATGTGAGCCAAATAACTCTCATGTGAAGGTTTTTTTTCCAGATACGTGCATAGTTGCATGTCTTACATTAAAATCGTTTTCAGTTTTGAGCCTAAATGCAACACTAGCTGCTCCCTGATGCATACTATACCAGTTTCCACATGGGCATTAGTTAAAGTTCATTCAGATTTCATACGGTCCTCTTCCATATTTGTTATGCTTTTTCAAAAACTTGACAAGTATATAATCAAACCACGTTACATCTTACTAACCATGGATACTAAAAACTTCTCTCTCCACGTCTCTGCCCTTTAATTTCTCTAATCAAGCATTTCACAGTGTGCAATATACTTATCTATAAAATATGGTAATGGTTGTTGTAGTGCTTATATATGATTATTGGTATGAGTTAATGGCTGATGTTCATATTGAGTTATACAAATAGAAGCTTGACTTTTGATACATTCTAAAGCCATAGTCTCATTAAACAAGAGTCAAGTGCTGATTATTTAAATTATATTTTCTCAAATGATCATTAGTCAAGAGAAATTTTACGTAATGGAAAGGAAATTTAATTAGTATATAGATATAATAATTAAAAAAAAAACATGAAGAGGTATACAATTACCTCAGAATCCATGGGTATGGCGTTGATTGAAAGATAAGAATCATTGTCCAAAGATACACTGGCATTGATATCACCATCAGATGCGCCTCTGGCATTTAGATTAGTTGCATCAACATTCTCTTTGCTATTCTTTGTGCGGGTGGTTGCTGCGAGTTACAATAGACATACAAATGGGATTACAAGCCTCAACATGAAAGAAAATTAATAATGAATAGTCCCAAGACATAATACCAACAAGTGTATGAAACAATTACATGCGTATATTGGTTTACACCATATAAATACATCCAGAAAACACAAAGATTTACAGTAGCTAATCTAAAATAGTATTTTGCAATGCCAACGCGGAGAAAATTAATCCCCTTGTGGCCACGGAGGTTCACCTGCGCCGACTCCGGGCTAACCAAAAGGTAATCGCCATAGGATTAGTCGGCTTGCAATGTCGGAAACTCAGGTAACGCAAAAAAAATAGTATTTTGCTATTATTAAGGCTATATTTAAGACTTAAGAGCCAACTTCCACTAAAAATCACCAACCACCTCATGGTAGTTTATGGTAAAACCGTAAACCTATGTACATTAACAGCCAAAAAATGGCTTTTTAACTACCACCCAAATAAAAAATTTGGGGTTAACCATACCTTTTAGAGGCCAGCTTCTACTAAAAAACCACCAACCATCCTAAGGTAATTATAGTTAAACTATGACATGAGCAACCAAAATAGACTTTTAACAATCAGTTACCAACCACCGCTTATAACGTGGTGTTATGGTTACGGGGGGGGGGGGGGGGGGGGGGGGGGGGGGGTGGGGGGGGGGGGGGGGAGGGGGGGGGGGGGGGGGGGGGGGGGGGGGTGTGGGGGGGGGGGGGGGGGGGGGGGGGGGAGGGGGGGGGGGGGGGGGGGAGGGGGGGGGGGGGGGGGGGGGGGGGGGGGGGTGGTGGGGGGGGGTTGGGGGGAGGGGGGAGGGGGTGGGGGGTGGGGGGGGGGGGGTGTGGGGGGGGGGGGGGGGGGGTGGGGGGGGGGGGGGGGGGGGGGGTGGGGGGGGGGGGGGTATCCTTTAAACTATAAAAATTGCAGTAACATTACATCATTATGACACCAAGAATAAAAACAGACAGCAAAATCAGAGAACAAAAAGACACACCAGAAACAACCAAGGTTAGCTTGTAGACTGTAATGATAGTATAAAACCAAAGGTTAAGATAACCATCTTACCAGGTTTTTGTTTCCTAGCAGAAGACGTAATTATCTGAGATACTTTGTTTTCCTGGTTGTCGACATCTTCTTGAACCTTCTTAGTTTTCGTAGCTTTCGGACTCGCAAGCGCTTTAGAAGAATTTTTTACCATTGCTACTTTCTTTGTTTGCATCTCAGACTTGGAGGAAACCCAGGCCTAGACGCTCAACTTCAACTTTTTGGTAGATACGTCTAAAGGGTCACCCAGAACACCACAGTTTCCTAACACAAAGCTACAGACAAAAAAAAACAGTCAACAATAAGAAAGGTTCCAGCAATGTGAACGTTTGAAAATCAATGTAGGAGCTCAAATAAGAAGGTCATACATGTGGTATTCGTACAAGATACAACTACAGTAAAAGGTAATCGTCAAAGAATGACATGTGTAAACACAGCTGATAAACCAAAGAGGTGAGGTTGGTAAGTCGTTAATCAGCTGAGCATGTGACTTATACAACAAAACCATTACAAAAGACTAGCAACCCTCATATAAGCACAAATATAGCAACTGAATACTGTAATTATCATGTGATATCTTTTCTTACAATTTAGCTCAATGTAGTAAACAACATAAGCATTACACGGTTTTTTATATTACATTCACTAACTGCACATACTAACAGACCATGACATAGCTTTAGTTACAATTTTCAAAACTAAAGTGTCATCAAAAATTGTCCAAAACCAAATCGCACTAGCGTGTTATGTCAACACAACATCATAAGACATAATACTATTATGAAAAGCACAAGAATCTTGATACCAAATTTTTACACTTGATATTTAAAACCCAAAAATAGCTATCACGACTAAACCTTTCTATGTACAAAATTAATATAAATATTTTTCAGAATCATTTGTGTTAGCTCATTTGGGCTAATGACCTTATTTTCCAAAAGCCCATTTTTCCATGCTTATTTTCTAGTAGTTTTAATGTCATAATAAGCTCAGCTCATACCTCTGTCATAAAGCAAAAAATGAACCTAAAAAAGCAAACAGAATAAGATCCTAAGCCAGAATATGTGTTTGTGGTGCTTATTTACTAGGGTTATGGGCTTATATAAATTTGGAAAAACCTCTCTTTTTTTGGCTTATGAGTTTATTTTTTTTGGCTTATAGCTTATTTGATAAGCTTATAAGCCTGGAAAATAAGCTAAAAGCCAAAAAAAGTGAGCTTGTAAGCTTTACTCCCAAATTAACATAACCTCATACTCCTGGTAAATAAACGCCACAATACAAGTATACAACATTAAAAAACATAACTTGGTAAACAAGATTAGCAACTAAACCTTAAATCTTAAACATTTAAACCCACATATCACCTTAACCCAACAACCACTAAAAACCCACAAATTGAAAACCCAAAAAACCCTAATTTAAAAACAAGAAGAAAATCAAGTAATTTAACTTAACAGCTAATCAACAAACAAAAAGAGCTGATTTGAGCTATATATAATCTCAATACCTGATACAAATTAAAACAATTTCACAGCTCAAGCCAACACAGCTTCACACACACAGTAACTGTGTGAAATAAATTAACCCAACGGTCAAAAGAAAAGAAAGGTTGAAATAAATAGGAATATAAATATTTGAAATGATTAATCGAAAATTTCCAATTTTCCCTCCAAAGAGAAAGAGAGGGAAAACGAAAAGATCAAACGAAATTTTTGGGTCTGAAATTATTTTCACAGGGAATTTTTTTTTTTTTTTTTTTTTTTTGTTGAGTTTATAAATTCAATAGAGTTAATTGCATAAACGGTCCCTCCAGTTTGGCTAGATCGCTATCATACTATCATACTCTCTCCGTCTGATAAAGTTTAAGAAAATCATTATAACTTTTTCTCACTTACTTTTTGCATGATGACAGTTTTACCCTTAACCAATTAATTTATAACTTCTTTAAAGTTTGTAACTATTACTCCAAATGAGAGTGATATGGTAAACTTAATCTAATTTTCCTATCTATTTTTAGAAGTGGACAATTAATTTGAGACAACCAGAAAATGAAACATAGACTATAATTTTGAAAATGAAGACAAGACACTACTGTCGCCTCGGTATTCACTTCTTCCATCAAACCAACCATTAAACTGCTATGGTGGTGACCATTAAACTGCTATGGTGGTGACCATTAAACTAAAGACATAAAAATAGCCTCACTTAAATACAAAACACCCAACAGAAACTCACACTCAGACAAACATCACCACCAACCATTTTCATGCGTGAATGAAGGGGCGCCTTCACCCGTGCTTGAGGTGCTTTCACACATGGGCTAACCTATCATTGTTGTTGGTCTAACAGACACATTCTTTAATAAGGTTGTAAACGAATCAAACGTTCGTCTCATAAATTATATGTTTGTCCGGTAAGTATTTCTTTATTTATTTAATGGACGAACATTAACAAAATTTTGTGTTCCTTTATTTAAATGAGTGAACATGAATAAAAATCTTGTTTGTTTATTTACGTATGTCGAATTATGCGTACGTTAATGTTTGTTTATATATGTTAACTTGCATGTTTGGAGTTATCGTATCTTAGTGTTGTACTTTTAGTAAAACGTGTATACTCGAATGATCAAACACGCACAAAACAAAAATTATGTATTGAACATTTTATGCTTTTATTAATATTTATTTTATTTATATTTATTTATGTTCGTTTACGTTCTCTTAGCACATCTTAGTGAACATACATAAGTAAACACGCACAACTATTTTTTTCTAAATGAACGATATAAGACGAAGAAAATTTGTCCACTCAAATGTTTATGCCCGTTTATTTGTGCGGTTAAACTTAAACTAACGAACATGAATCGTCTCACTTAGTGTTTGTCCAGCTTGTTTACGGTCTTAGTTTTCGCCAAGGATAATTTCACCTCAAAATTTATCGCATAAAATACACATGCGCTTTTCGAAAATTGTAAAGATTGTGATGCACTTTTACCAAACCATGTGGCCGGTTTTTACAATGTGAGGTGATTTGTACACATATTTTTTTTGTCATCTACCACTAAATATGCATCTGTGTGTTATATTGTGTGTATCAACGGTTGTATATTAGTGGTAAATGGCAAAAATAATGTGTGTACAACTCACCTCCCTTTTACAATTACTCAATTAAAGATAAATATGTTGAAATAAATGATGTAATTAAATGGGTCAGGTGTGTTAATGGGTTTTACTTGCGTTAGGGGCGCGTGTGTTCTATGGGTGGGGTTTTATAAATGGGAAGTGCTGATGTTTGGGCGCGTGGAAGGATGAGATAGTGAGGCTGTGTTTGATTGAAGGCTTTTATGGGCTTATGGGGGCTTGGGCTTTTAAAATAAGTCGGCTTATAAAATAAGTCTCGTTTGTCATGCGGGCTTATAAAATGGCTTTTTAAAAAAGCCGGCTTTTAAAATAAGCCTCATAATAAGGGCTAAAAACTTTAGCCCGGGGCTTTTGAACCATAAATTACTTATATACCCACAAAATATCTAACATATACTAAAATTTTATTTAATTACGTCTTTTTTAGTAATTTTGCAATAATAAGCCTCAGTCTCAGCCCATTTGCTAAACAAGTTTAAAAAAACACAAACTTCAATTTCGGCTTATAATATAAAGCCCCAGCCCCAACCCATTTCGCTTAACATACTTGAGTGTGACTGGTGGACATATGTGTAAGTTTTTGGTGGACATATGTGTAAGTTTTTTGGGAACATCTATATTTGTGATTTGTATTTGTTTTGCTGAATTTCTAGTTTGTTTTCAATTTTACATTTGAAGCCCTTCTATCATCACAAAGTTGCTGGATTTTATATTATATTTTAGAAATGATATGGACTGCTTAACGTAAACTTACGACGTGGCATGCATTATGTTTGTCGTAGCTAGAGGTAGAAATGAGCAGAGCCGAGTCTGAGCCTGTAAAGCAAGCATACACACATGCAACACAATTATTTAAACCAAAGGACTCGATTTACTCATTACTACGCACCGTAATAAGGGTCCGCACTATTTCAGTTTGTCTCAAAACAAGTGTCTCCTTTCAAATTTTAACGAACCAAAATTTTTTAAGACAGTACAGGTGACAATTATTGGTTGAAAGTGACTATATCACATCCATAGTGCCTGCTCGTTATGGGTCGAATGAAGTAATAAAACCA
>BQNB010070239.1:20293-33198 GCA_026074375.1 Tanacetum coccineum
GGTTTTCATGAACCTTTGGGTAGGCTGTGGCGAGGAATTCATCATTCATGTGCTCAGGGTTTGGTCCAGCAAGAGACGCATGTAAATTCATCATTCATATGTTTGCCTGATTTGCGTGTGAATAGCGTTGGATCCACGGCGCCCTTGAAGAAATTGTTGGCCAACAGGAACTTTGAGAGGGTGTCATACCACGCCCTTGGTGCCTGCTTTAGCCCATAAAGAGCTTTCTTCAGATTGACTGACAAAGCAGTTTTGACATCCATCTGGTAGATGATCATGTTCTTGGTTGCCGCATTGGCAATGAATATTCTGATGGCCTTTATCCGTGCAACTGGAGCAAACGATTCTTCAAAATCAATACCTTCTTCCTGACGATATCCCTTTGCAACTAACCGAGCTTTGTTTTTCAGTACATCACCATAGTATTCAGACATAACTTGGTTGACGAATTCCGTTCCGTTATCTGTGCGGATGAATCTGACTATTTTGTTGAGGCTAACTTGTATTTGCTTAAGAAAGTTGGTGACAAACTCTGGAGTTTCATCCTTTGACCTCAAGAATTTTACCCATGTGAATCTTGAATAGTCATCCACGATGACTAATATGTATTTCTTCCCTTTAATGCTCTGGACTCTCATTGGACCACACAGATCCATGTGAAGGGTATGAAGAACTTCAATGCATACATGCATCATCTCTCGACGTCTCAAGTCTGCATATGTACAAACAAACATTAAACTTGTATGATGATCAAATAAATAAGTTTTTTTCTTAAACTTTACATTTTTATAAATTTACCAAAAAAATTTCTCAAAAATTAATTAGGCAAATTATTTTTAAATAATAAAGAATTTTTCTATGTGGTAATTATTTCAAAATTCAAATCTGGCCATTTTCCCTCCTAAAACAAGTTCTATCTTCACCAGATAAATATTTCACCAAAAAAGACAAAAACAGGAGCGTCTGTCGGGACGGCCCCCTTAAATATAGTACGGCCCCTGACGGTCCCCTAATATATCTAGGGTCCGTCATATCTCTGTCAAACAGATTTCAGCTCCTATAAATAGTGGCTCATTTCCAACTATTTTTTAGTCTCTTGGCACTCCTTTTTCTCTGATCTAAATCTATTTTCTTATCCTCTTTTTGATTATTTAACTTGTTTAATCTTATTTAAATGCGATCCAATCTTCTATCTATTCTTTCTTTCCTCAAGTGAAAGAGAAGAACCTTCGTCATCGTCAAGATACGAAGTTATGTAGTCTAGTAGTCCATTTATAACAATTGTTACATATAGATCGAGTCCATGTCTTACAATCTTTAGTAGTAGCTAGATCCGGCTAGTGTGTTAGTCCGGAACATAAGTGTGAGATCCGGTTAGTATTTTAGTCCTCAAAATACAAGTGTGAGTTGTAGATTGGTTCTAGCTAAGATTAGGACTCGACATCTAGCTTGGTGTCGGAAAATAATGTAAGCGACGTGGTTTATGTGTTTAGGCCTTAAAACACAAGGTTTGTTATGTTGGGCCATAAAACATAACAGGTTTGGTTGTACCCGAAGAAGAACTCGACATCTAGCTTAGTGTTTGAAAATAATGTAAGCAACTTGTAAAGTTTTCTCCGCCGAGAAGGGAGCTTATTGACTAGTGAAGTAACTCTCGAGTTGGGTACTCGGGGAGTGAAGTAGGGCGAAGAGGAGCTTCGTGACCAAACCACTATAAATCATCGTGTCCGATTTGCATTTCCTTTTACTTATCTCTTTACGCTTATATTTGCATTTATCGCTTTATATTTACATATGCATTATATAGATGATTGTGTAACTTGTTGTTTATAGTGTTTTGATTATGCTTGTGTCGTGGATATTGTGTTTATGGTTATGTCATTGGATATGCTTTACTAGCATATGTATAGTTATTGTAGAACTAGTCTTAACACTCTCATATTGCGTCACCATTGATCGAGAAATTGATACAAAAGTATTTTAGTTTTTAAACGGAAACGTATTCACCCCTCATCTACGTATTCCACAATTGGTATCAGGAGCCACGTCGCTCTAATTTTCAAAACAAATAGTTTTTAAAATAGTGTACAATCCATGTATCAAATTACTCATGAAGGGGGATTAAATATGAAAGTGTTTTGTTTCTTGATTCGTACTAATTTTGTTGTTAGATATACTTCGTATAATAGCTTGAAGGAAAATCTTCTCAAAAGAGTTTGGAAATGTCAATATATGTTTTTCTAAGTCGTAAGAGTAGAAATGACGTCTAAAACATGCATTTTATATGCGGGAACAACTTTTTAAAGTCCCACGTCCTTCCGTGAATTCACCAAATGATTTTGTTCAAAAAACGTGTTTTTGAGTACTGGTGACGGTTCCTTGAATGTCTCGGACGGTCCCTAATATATATGGGACCGTCTGTCTGTTTCGTTGGAATTTTATCAACTTCGAAAATTCATATAAAATCAACCGTAAGTCTGTATGAGTCGTGCCACCCGCCATTTTAAAGGTAATTGAGTCTACTTTCATTTAAAAATACTTCTAAGTCTTTATTCTAAACTTAAAAAGGTCAGAAATGCAAAATACTACACAGTGGTCAAAACTTTGTGTTCCGTTTTAACGTAAAACTTGTAGTTTACCTTTTCTTTCAAGTAGGGCATTTCTAGTCGGTGAATCTTTAAAAAATAGTGTATTTATCTTTTCAAAATATTGATCTTGATTAATTTTTAAAATGGGAGAAAACTATTTTATTTTCAAATAAAATCAAGCTAAGTATACATTGTTGTATCTAATATACAAAACGACGACGAATAGTTTTGTGTGTTATGCTAAATGATTATGTGTGTTTACTTGTATCTTTAGATATTATTAAGTGATCATTGCTATTTGTAATTGAGCTACTTATATATCTAAACACATGTGTCATGTACATTATTTGTTTGTTACTAGTTTTCTGGATTATGCCTAAATAGGAATTACGCTAGATCTCTTGCAATAAGTTGCAAAATTGTTTGTGCATTGCATATAGTCATATATCACTATATTTACAAATGTTACATAAACATCTTGTATATTACCTCGAGTGTGGTAACCTACTTAGAAATGAGAGTTAAATAGTTTGTCAAGTATGTTGGAAAATATTGTCATGCACAAATATCTTTTAATAAGATCACATGTTAAAACCCGTCATCTCAAACACTATGCCGTAGGGTTCCTTTTATACACCAAGGAAACCCTAATGGGCTTTACAAACGCGTAAAAGGATAATGCATATCCTTTCCTAAGATATCTCTAAGATAACTATTATAACTATTCTGTTACATAAACAGACTTAACTAGACAAGGCCAGTACTAACTATAGTACTGCCAGACTTAACTTAGTACTGGCAGACTTAACTATGTCTACCAGACTTAACTCTATAACTACCAGACTTAAGTCTGTTTACAATAATTCCTAACAAATATCAAAGACTATGAATACTATACATAACTACAAATAGTTTTTCGCACAAACAAAATATATGACAATCTTGAGGTAAGAAATTAACTTGTCAGTATTCATCAACCTCACACTTACTATTAGTCTTAGGTTTAATGGAACACACTATAAAAATATTTATTTGTTTTCTTTTAAAAGAGTGTTCGTGAGGGTCAAAAAAGATTTTGAATATATATCGACTCATTATTCAAATTATAGTTGATATTATTATCGAATCTAATTGACAAGTTTTCGAGTATGGACATGAAATCAGATTCTTATTTGTCTAGCTTTGAGATTATATCAAAAATATAACAAGAGATATTATCTTGAACCTACATACTCAATCACACTCAATTGATATGAAATAACGACATCCTCTTCAAAGATGAAAAGAATATGCATCGGATCATAACTCACACTTGTGTAAATGATGTCATATTGAGTCTACTTTTTCAATAGCTGTGTTCCAAATATTTAACTAATATATGCATAAAATGCACGATGAAGTAGGATTGACGACTTGAATGTTTTGTCCAAAATATGCAAGTAATTTACCTTGCAATGCACTTAGTAAAGTCATCATTTCTGAAAAGCCAAACATAAGCAAATGCACAACATATGTAATTTTGCTCAAACAATTCAAAAGCATGACTCAAAACTCAAATCCTCTTCTCGTCAAAATTTTTTTCTTACTTTACCAAATAAGCATAATATTTCTTTTTTCACCAAATATGAACCCTTTAACCATCTAAGATTAGGACTAGAAATAATTGAACATATTCCACAAACCATTATCTTGCTTTCTTTCAATAAGTGATCAAAGAGGATTTCACTTATGAAGATGATTATTATACAAATGATAATCAATCTCACTATTCAATCTAATTACAAAATTAGAATATGAACATGAAATCGAGATTAGAATTTATCTAGATCATAAAATTATCAATCAAGACTATAGATATTTTTCTGAGTCTACATGTTTAACCATCCTCAGTTATTACATGAAATCACGAAATCGATTGCAAGACAATAAGAATATTCATCAAATTGCAACTCATACTTGTAATGAAGATGTTTCATTGAGTCTAAAGTGTTCAAATATTTGTGTTATTAGCTATGAGCAAATTATTTATGCTAAACTTAACACACTCTAAGTAGGATTGACGACTTATAAATTTCCATCGGGAAACTCATAAGTACTCCAACTTGATAAGCAAGACTTGGATGTCATTTCTGAAAATTCAAACCGAGAACCCTTATAACTTATATAAGCTTCTCCTAATAACCTAATGTCAACACCATCTCCCAAATAATGGGAAAATGATCCTAGCCCAAATTTGGCATCTCCACAGATCGATGGATCCTACGTCCTAGATTCATCTTCGGTTTAGGTAGATCCGCCCTATGGCATCAGATTTAAACATCTTTCTTTTGTCAATCTCTTGTTTAAAAGTCCAACATACATGCAACTAACCTTTAGTAAATCATCATTATTTCTACAAAGAAACATTCACAAGATCTATTGAGGTAAGTAACCTTAATTGGATTTCTTTCTTAAAAGACATGCAAAGGTGCATTCTTTGAACACTCTCAATATAGTACATTACACATTGTCACTCTTAAGCATACTCCTAGGTCCTAGATGACTCATTCTTTCTTAAACTTACAACAACTTGCTTTCTCTCTCATTCAACCCTAGAATTCCACACATCTTGATTAGGATTATGTGAACTGAAATTAAAACATGTTAGTTGAGTCATATTAGGCCGAATATTAAAAGACAATACAAATTTTATCTTTGCTACACTTCATTAGGCAAATGTAGGAATTCTATTTTGTCTAACATGAGAATGACTACTGTAGAACCTATTGCACTAGAAATTCAATTTAACCTAACGATTGAATTGCTTCCAAGAGTGAAGTTGGGTTCGTGGTATAACCCATAAAAATGATCATGTTTAGCCTGAATTGAGCACTACTAGTCATAGTCTCGTATTCATTCTCTAATTTGATTAAGTGACTCTTCCTTAATATGCCTAATGATAGTCTACATTGATGGACTTTGTATCTTATTAAGAGTGCATACTAAACAAGTAGAAATTAAGATTCTCCTTAGTCAATCTACACTACCTTCACCTCACATATATGCTTTGAAGTTTCAAGATGATAACTTGCTCTCATGTAATTCAATTATATGCCTTCATGATTATCCTGATGCTCAACATTTATTTGCTTAGCTATTGAATGAATGTCTATTGTAAAGGCTTTTGTCTTTTTCTAGCAATTTAGATAAAATATCTCTTAGTTTATATAAATAACACATGCTATTATCATGTTTTGTATGCGTCATTTTATATGACTTACCTGTTAATTGTGCACCTACACTATGTCACAAATCTAAAAAGTCAAAAGTGTCGTAAAATGGTCTTAAATCTCCCAGAGTCTTCATGCACACATTTTCTAAATCATCATCTCACTTTCTTCCAAATAATCCACTCTTTTGTCAAGGAAAGGTTAGATACTTATCTAATACTCCTCTAAGTAGGTGTGACAACTTAAATATTTCATTCGAAATATTCAAGTAATTTTAACTTGCGATCGCAACTGTTAAATGTCATATCCGAAAATTCATATTCAAGCCTTTCATCAACATAAGTTAAAACGCTCTCCTTCTACTCTTCAACGAAAACATTCTTTGTCTTTCGGGTAATTGCGATCACCTACCGGCGTGTAGTGATCTTAAATTATCACTTGAAGTCATCCTTAAGTTCTAAATCAAGTCTCACTTATATCTCTACGTTCTCACTCATTCTTCATTTCTAATTCATTTCACTACATCACACCTTTACCTTCTCACTTAACCATGCATCTACAACCATATAGATGGCTAATTTCTTTCATCCACCATTTCCGCTACCACCTTTAAGACAACCTCATACCTCGTCATGTGATTGTTCTATAAACATTCGCAATGCTCGAAAAGAGCTACATGACTTCATGGATGAAGTTCATCGTACGCTAACCACCATCCGTCTTGACATTGTTAAGCTCGTCGTTTCCATCTTCGTTTGTTTTCTTATTTATGTATTTTTATTATTTCACACTTTATATCCAGATGAGCTCAAATTTAGTGGGAAGGAAAACACACTCAGACATGTATAGTCTTTTGCCAAACACTCGCGAATGAAACACATCAAGATACGTCACCATTTCCTTTGGGAGAATGTTCAAAAAGGAAGCATTTCGATCAAAAAAGTTTCGTCTGAAGATAACATCGCTGACGCTCTTTCTTTATCCCTCAAGCGCAAATTGTTCAATTATCTTCGTCTATGTGTAGGAATGATGGAACACTTCTCATAAATATTTCTTTTCTCTTCGACTAGTCTCGCTTCTATTTCTTATCTATTATATTCTATACACCGTGACAACTTAATTATTTCATCCAAAATACTTTAAGGGCCCGTTTGGTTCGCATAATTTTTTTGACAGAATTGGAATCTGTTTAAGGAATTGGAATGTGAATAGATGGAATATTATAAATTGGAATCCTTAGGATTTGAAATATGAAGGAATTGGAATTTTCAAAAACTAGCTCGTGTTTGGTTGGAACAAAATGAAATGAGAAAAAAAATTATAATAAAACATTTAAAATTTAATTTTTGTTTAAAATTAATAAATTAAATATTATTTAATAAATAAATTACTTATAAATATAATAATAACAAATTTTTAAATAATATTATATAAACTAATATATTAAATAAATAGTGTTTTTATATAAAATGTATGTTTCTAAATAATATAATATAAAAAAGATATATATAATATATATTTAGTTAAAAAATTTCTATATAGATATATATATAATAATAATATATATATTTATATAAATATATATAACAACGATTATATTTATTGTTATTATTGATAAACAAATTATTTTATATGAAAAATAATATTTTATAAATTTATTAAGGTACAAATATAAAGTAAACTATAAAAAATTTTAAATTATAATGAATTTTAAATAAATAATAATTATTAAATAGAAAATAATAATAATAATAATAAACAATAATAATAACAATAACAATAATAAGAATAACAATAATAATAATAGTATAAAAAACACAAGTCAGACATGTGTTGGCGAATCAATGGCGGATCGTCTCGATCCATACCACCTGGTTATCCTTTTTTTTCATCCCCTTTTTGCCTTATAATTCAACATCTTTGTTGGGTTGTGGTTCCCCATCTGTCTTCTTCCTCGTTAGTGTTTCGTATCTTCTTTTTTAAACAGTATTTTTTTGTTCTTTTTTGTTTTACTTCTTAAAGAACCGATTTGGTGGGGTTATAACTTTTATTGGATTCTTCTCCACGCTGCCTTAGGCATTTTGCTGTTGTGTATCATACATATTTATTATGAACGCTTGTTCCTGTGTGTTTTTTCGAAACGGGTATTCGGGTTCGAAAACCGTTCGGGTTTCTGAAACAGCTAGCCAGCCATTGGTTTTGAATTTAGAACAATTCTGTGTAGCAATGTTCTGTTGGTTTGGGTTCTGATTGGATCACGCGGTTCGACAAACCGGTTGTGCTTGGGTTCGCTGTTGCGCCTGCTTCCTTGCTGTTGGGTTGTTTCGACACAGTCCTCATACCTGGTATCGCGTAAAAGCAGTTGTGGGTTGGGAAAAGTTTTCGGCTGGTTCGTTTGTCGCTTGAAAGCATCTGTGGGTTCAAAAAAGTTTTCGGCTAGGCCGTTTATCTGCTGTTGTGGGTTCGAATCGTTTATCTGCTGCTGTGGGTTCGACTTAGGTTTCGGGGGGTTGCTTGTGGTGTCGTTGTCCATTGTTGTGGTGTTGTTGTTCATAAAGTTCAACTTGGGTTTATTACAGTTGTCTAGGGGTTCGTGCAGGTTGGGTTCTCATCCGATAAGTGTAGCTCCAACAGCAGGGGAGCTTCTTCACAGCAAGGGTTTTATCGGTTAGGATCTCGGACAGTTCTATGCGCTGAAATTGGTGTCTTATTCAACGTGGTTCTGTTTTGATTTCAAGAGCGCTTTCGGTGCTGATAAAGCAGTTGCTTCTCTTTTTGGTGTGCTTGTCCTTCATTCTTGGCTGCTGTGATTTCGTGATTGGTTATTAAAAAAAATTCTATGGCTACTGTGAGGTTCAACTGCCCGTTCGCGGGCCTTAGTGGGTGTCACAATGGTGGTGGTAATGGGCTTACCAGGGCCTATTTGATCACCCATCTTCGAGATAAACATTGTAATGGTGAGGCGCAAGCTATCACTAAGCATTCTCTTGCCACTGATTTGGTTGTATTCGAGAGGGCCGAGTTAACTCTTAAACGAATGGGGCTTTGGCTATGTGGTGTTTGTTTCAAAACTCACACTCTTCGTAGTAAATGCCGGCATGGCACTGCTTCTGTGCCTCCACCCGATAATGGTGATGGCGTGGTTCGTTTTGTGCTTTATGACATCATAAAACCTCTTGCTCCCTCTTGTTCTCAGCCTGACCATGTGGATGGTTTGTTGCAAGGCCAACACGATGGTTTTACTTTGTCTCTTCTGGATAGTTTGCTCTCAAAGGGGTTGCGTACGGTTAAATCCATCCCTCCCAAGTGTCGTTTGGGGTTCTCTCGGGTATTGAAAGGAGCGCTTGATAAGGTGATTTGCAAACCGGATGATATCTCTTGTTGGGTTCGTTTGTTAGTCTTGCCTCTTTGTCTCCTCAAAACCTTTTGCCCAAGGAGTAATCTGGAGTGCAAGTCTGCTAATAAACGCCAACGCCAGGAAGAGTGTATCACCAATGCCATCCGTTCTTGGGGTGTGCCTGGAGGTTGTTTGCAGCTGGTGAAGGAGACCTTAGCTGAATCTGCTCATCCTATGTTAGATTTAGATGAGGAAGACCTTGATTTGTGTGAGCGAAATCTCAAGCAGTGTAAGAGAAAAATTTGTGATGGCCATTACACTGCTGCTGTGAGAGTTCTTTCATCCTCTGGTGTTGCCCCTTATAACGATGCTACTCTCCAGGAATTAAAGGCTAAACACCCTTTCAAGTCTGCTCCATCCTTGCCAGATATACTTATTGACCACCAGCACCTCATTGCATCGCGGGATGTAGTTCTAGATAGGATCAAGAGTTTCCCCCGAGGTACGTCTTGTGGTCGTGATGGATTACGTGCCCAACACCTTTTGGACTGCTTAAGTGGAGCAGCTGTCGCTATTTCTGATGAGTTGGTCTCTTCTATCACCCAAGTGGTGAATCTTTTTCTGGAAGGGAAATGCCCTATGCTACTTGGTGAGTATATTGCTAGTGCCCCTCTTACACCGCTTGTTAAGCCAGGTGGTGGTATTCGTCCTATAGCTGTTGGCACTATCTGGAGGCGTCTGGTCTCCAAGGTTAGTGCTACTATGATTGGTCATTCCTTGGATGGTTATTTGGATGGTCTACAATTTGGTGTTAGGGTTCCAGGAGGGGGTGAGGCCATTATTCATGCTGTTAATCGGTTGGTTGAGGATCGTGGGGATGATGTTGGTCTTTCGATGCTATTGGTGGACTTTCAGAATGCCTTTAATCTGGTAGATCGAACGGTTATGTTACAGGAAGTCCGTCTGCGCTGCCCTGCTATCTCTCGTTGGGTAGAATTCTGCTACTCTAGGCCTGCCAGATTGTACTACGGAGAGCACTCCTTGTGGTCATGCCAGGGGGTGCAGCAGGGTGATCCTCTTGGCCCTCTTTTGTTTTCCCTGGTGCTACATCCCCTGATTTGTAAGATCAAAGACTCCTTTAATCTTTGCCTTCAGGCTTGGTATCTCGATGATGGCACTATTGTTGGGGATACTTTGGTTGTAGGTAAAGTTTTGGACTTAATTACGAAGGATGGTCCGCGCTGTGGCTTGCATCTTAACGTTGACAAAACTGAGCTTTTCTGGCCTAAAGAAGACCCCAGGAGCAGGTTGGAAGGTATTTTCCCACCCAATATTTCTCGGCCCTTGCATGGGGTTAAGTTATTGGGTGGGCCTGTTAGTGTGGATGTTGATTTTGGTAGTGCGCTTGTCATGAAGCGAGTATCTAAAACCATTGGGCTCTTGAATGCGGTTGCCAAGATTAATGATCCTCAATGTGAGCTGCTTCTCATTCGGGCGTGTGCGGGGGTTTCTAAACTATATTTTGCTATGCGCACATGCCCCCCTCGTGTCTTTGAGTCGGCTCAACTTTCTTTTGACATGGCTCTTCGTTCTGCCTTGGAGCGTATTGTCACGGCTTCTGGACCGGGGTTTGGCGATTGGCAATGGAGAATCGCTACTCTTCCCCTTACATTTGGGGGGCTTGGCATTTATTCAGCAGGTGATGTTTTGAATTATGCCTTTATTGCCTCCCGTTTGCAGTCTGCTACTTTGCAGACTAAGCTACTTCGAGATGTTGGTATCGTAGCTCCTGGCTCCACTTTCGATGACGCTTTGTGTGTATTCAATAATGCCATGGAGATTGATTTTCTAAGTAATTCAAGTGAGGTCGCTGCCCCCAAACTCATGAAAAAGATGGCAGACATATATTTCACTCGGGTTACTAAGGATGCAAAATCTTCTTATTCTTTATCGCCTCGACAGATGGCCCTGTGGCAATCTCAAAGGGAGGATCACACTTCAGACTGGCTTCGTGTGGTACCGATCTCTGGGTTGGGACAGACTATGAATGGTAAGACTTACCGTTCTGTTTTGTGCTACCGTTTAGGTGTCCCCTTATTTTCTGTCTACAAGCCTTGTTCACCAAGCTTGTTCAAGGGGGTTTAAATTGAGGATATTTATGGGATCATGTTATATCATAATGCTGGGATTATCGGGAATTAAGCACCGGTCACAATATGGTGCGTAGACAAAAAAACCCTTGTTCGACATCTAGGTTCGATGGGTATTTCAAGCTGGTAAGGAAGTTGATATCGGACCGGATGGGGGGACGATGACACAAAAATTACGTCCACAGCAATATGCTTCCGTTCCCCTTGTGGATGAAGGTCGGATGTGTGTGTGGATCTGACTACGGATCTTCTCCCTTGAACACAAACAGATTCTGATTGCATCCTGGGCCGGGGTGGGCGGTGACTGATGCTGCACAAGCGCAAACGGGTAAGTATATGACTAAATAAGTGGATATTGATAATGGATTTCTCCCTTTCCTCATTTTCCTCTTTGGGGAACTCCGAGAAAGATGCGGTGACATTACTGAAGCGGGTCCCGGTTTTTTCGAGGCACAAGATATTGGGGCCCCAGCGCTCGCTGGTCATATATTAAAGGATTTTGATTTTTCTATTGCCAAAGAAGTAGAGCTCGAGATAGTAACTTCGGCTTCCCTCCAAGTAATAGTAATCTCCTTTTATTCTAATGAAATGAAGTTAATAAAAAATAATAATAATTATATATTATTATATTACTTTATTAGAAGAAATAAGATATTTACAAAAAGAAATATGATATTTACAAAATGTTATTATTATTATTATTAATGATTTTATTTTATTATATATTTAATAAAACATCACTTAATTAACAAAGACATGATATCAGAAAGAAAATAAGTGCAAAGCCGAAATATTATTATTATTATTATTATTATCAAACGGATCTTAATATTAAAAACACCACCAATATTCACATACATGTTATTAAGTATATGTACGAGATTAAATACAACATATATAAACATTTATATTCAATGAATTTGAATTATCTTAAAATATCAAATTATTCCACCCAAACAATAAGATAACTACTATATACTAAAGATCATTTTGCCTTCCTCTCACTAATGCTACAGTAAACTTAAACAAATATTATTTTAATCAATATATTAATAAAATAATGGGTCCTTTGTATAAAATAATTGTATCTCCCGATGTGTGTTTAGTAGTAAACTAGTTTTAATCCCCGTGCACGCACGGGGCTTGTACATTATGTTTTTTAAATATATTTATAATTTTTATTTTTTCTGTTTTATAAGTTATGAAAGTTTAAGGGGTTATTTGTTTTTTTAAAGTCAAAAATAAAAAGTTATAAATTTATAAATTTCCACCTTAACTCTAATACAATTTATTTTAAATTAAACCCTAAAGTTTTTATTTAATTTAACCTTCCTCTTTTTTTCAAGTTTTTGTTTTTATAAATTTGACACATATATTTTTATGTGTTTTTTTTCTTTATTAGATTTCTTCACCAAAATAATGCTAATTTTAGAAGTATTTAAGCTTTTTAATTAAACATATATTCAAAAATAATAAAAAATTTGAAGCATCATACCTAATAAGGAAAGATTCTTCTTTTTTGAAATGCAAAATTCTCCACTTTTCGTTTTCCTTTACTAAATAAAAGATAAATAATATGACTTTTGTGTCATAAATGTGTCTTCAAAAGGATTTAGGAAAA